>VYZS01099189.1:14066-35885 GCA_013400695.1 Neodrepanis coruscans | reverse complement strand
TGCCATTAGTGAAGTTACCTTGTCTTCCCCTTCATAAAGAGATTCTGGTGGATAATAAGAATGGGGATGTGATGGCATTTCCTAATTGCACATAAAGAAGGTGGCACACACCTGATTTTCCCTCTTCCAGTGAAGTCTGTGGTCATTGACTGTCTTGAGCTTTCTTGTACTCTCTGTAATTAGTTTTTCCCATGGAATATGGGGCTGCTTTTGTTCTGAACAAGTGAGTTGTTATCAGTGATACTGTCCTATAAATAATATCTTTGAATAAATATTTCATAGGCAGGAGAGTTTGGGGATATTTCTTCACACGAGTCTGTGAATATTATCCTCCCCAGGGTATTTTATGATTATTCCCATGCTAATTTTGTATTTCTCCTGTGACTGTAATCTCTTGGAAGTGTCTCACAGAGTGAGTGTAACAGCTTTGGGGAATGGCTGCTGGAAGGCATCCCTTGGATATTGACACAATGCCAGTGTCATATTGCCCTGGATTTGGTTATTCCTCTGCAAAGGAGGGAGAGGAATGTGTGTCTTATTCCTGTGGGCAGTGCTGTGCCTGCACCTTGCTGAACCCATGCAGAGCCTTATCTTTGCAGGAGTGAGGAGTCCCTCGATGGAATCAGAAGGAAAATGGCAAAGTTTCCTTTGGCAGCAGAGCCTGTTTGAGAAGTTGCTGCTCTGGCTACTCCTTCCTGTTGGTTATGACAACCCTTTGTGGATGATAATCCAGTTCTTTTCAGCAGTTTGGTTCACACATTCCTTGTGTGGGTCCTCAGCCCTCTGTGGCTTGGGAAATCTGTATTTAGCCCAGGTTATTTCAGTAATATTGAGCACAGTGTGAGCTACAGGCACAGCTAAAGGAGTGGGGATGGTGTTACAGTAAGCAGGACAGCTGTAGGCTGGGTTTTGGTGCTGGTGCTCTGTGGATAGCACTTGCCCACAGATCCTTTCCTCTGATAACAGCTCTCTGGTGCTGTACAGCAAACTAGGCTGGGGAATTCATTCAGCTGAAAAAACAAACTGATGGGAAGAGCTGGTTGTTTCATTCCTTGGTTCACCAGAAGGCAGCACAAGCAGCAGCCAGGAGGCAGCAGCCAGGCTTGGGGGTTTTAGCAGCCAGTGTTACTTTTTGTCAAATATATGTCAATTTTCACTGCTAAGCATTTTTTTTTTGCCAGAAGAACGTAGAGCTGAATTTGGGACACCTTTTCTTAAAAAAAAAGTCCTTTTGTTCACTATGACAAATATTTGAGGGCAGAAGTGTCCAGTTGGGAGTACAGAGTAACTTTACCAGAGGGAACATATCCTGGAATTACATGGCTTTTGTCATGTCCCTTCCCAAAGAAGGTGTAGGGACCCTCTTCTTTGCATCCTGACTGTGGTTCTCTGTCTTGCCCTTGGAAGTGTGGAGCTCAGATGGAAGTGGCACTACAGGAATACAACCCCCTGTGTGATGATCTCTTCTGAAGCTGTGTCAGCAGCTGACCAGGCAGAGCAGTTTGACAGCTGTTTTTTCACAGTGAAGCCATGTATATGCATTTGGAATCCTGTCATCTTATTTTAGAATGCCTCAAATTATCCTGGTCTGAAAATGATTTCTGAGGAACCACTTGGGTCTGGGTAATTTACAGCCACTTAAACTGAAAGTTAATTTAGGTAAAGTGACAGTGAATTAAATGGCCAAAGTGTGTTGTGCAGCCAGATGACTTGTTTGGAAAGGCACCAGAAGGTGTCTTGGAGGTCTCTCCGCCTGTTCTGTGGGTGAGAATTGTGTGTGGTCAGAGCTGGGCTCCCAAAATGTGTTTGTGCCCTGCTGAGGTCTGTGACAGTTCTGCTGCTGGTGCTGGATTTATGCCTCCTGTCACTGAAAACACCAAGCTGTTTGTGAGAGCCCAGGTTCTGGGAGAGGCAGTGGTGTGGTTTTCTTTAACTGCTACAGGTTGCAACACTTTATCTGAAGAACAATGCCATCTTTACTGTGGATGTAAAGCAATTGTTTTCCTTTGAGAGAGAATTCAAACAATTGTCTTGTGATAGTGCTGATCACAGTGTGTGTTATCTCACCTATGCAGGTGCCATCTATCACCTCCATGTTCAATTATTCATGTTCCTTTAAACAATATACATAAACATCTGCCTCTCTGTGGATGTATTTTGCATGGTGCCAGGTTTTGCTTCAAAGGAAGAGGCAGTTGTCCTAAAACAGTGTTCTCCCATCAACCTGTTTCTCTCTGCTTCCTTGCAGGGTGTGAGGACTGTGGGCAGTACCATGATTCGGAGTGTCCTGAGCTGGGCCCAGTGGTGACAGTCAAAGACTCATTTGTGTTGAGCAGAGCAAGGTAAGGAGTGTTTGTGTCAGTTCTGACTGACCCAAGACCCGTGTTAGGCCTTTAAAGCGTATCTGCTGTCTTGTGGATGTTGCTGACAGCTGGAAAGTGAAGTCCCAGTGGGCTCCAGAAATTTATGGAAAGCACATGGCCTTGATTAAATAGAGAAATTGATGCACACACTTGAGTGCTGTACTGAATGGCAGCCAAAATAATAACTTGCTGCTCATCAGGATTTGGTTTCTTCAGGCAGGTTTCTGGCAAAAAGTCAGGTAGTGCCAGATGGGGTAATGATTTCTGTCTTGATGGAGTACCTGCCACTTTTTTCCCTCCTCAGATGCACCATAATAGTTTCAGAGAAGTGTGAGAGGATTTCTCATTTGTGTTGTGTCTTCCTGCTTGGTATGAGCTCTGTCATTCCTCCTCTTAGGAACAAAACAAGTTGTTCTCATTATTGTGGGTCTTTAGGACTGATTAGGGGTAATAGCTCTGTCAGAAAATCTGTGACAGCACAGCAGAAACACTCATGTTTGCCAAAAGAAACAAATAGACTAAATCTGGCTGGGAGAAAACACTGAGCAGTGATTTTTACAAAACAAGACAATCAGGCATTGTCAGCAAAATTCATATTAAGGTGTAAAATGTAAGGCTGAGGAAAGGAACAAACTATTGCGAAGATGCAGTACAAGTCCAGAAAGGCAAGAGAGTTCAAATGGAGCTCAAATGGCTTCATGGGTTATATAATGTGCTCAGGGCTCCCATATTTCTTGGGAAATCACAGGCAGAAAACATGGGCATGTGGGCAGCAAGTCTGGCACATGCTGGCTGTGTAGGCTACACTCTGTATTCCCAGGATTGCTTTGTAACAAACACAACAAATGTGCTGGATCTGCCATATGGGAGCCACAACCTTCCTCTGCTTGGGCAGGATGCTCCTGGTGTCCCACCCCATGGGGCTTCCCAGGAAAAGAACTTCCCTGCAGCTCCTGCCAGGCACCACCTTGCTGTGCCTGGAAACTGCTGTGGATGGTCCCCTGCAGCAGCTGTTAATGTTTAACAGCCCTGACATTACAGGTGCTTTGTTCCTGTGGGTAATTCCAAAATACACATGGGAATAACAGAAACTGGGGATGGAGGTGCTTTTCTTATACACAGGAACTGGGCAGTGCATTGAGTCTCAGATTCAATGAAAAGTGAAACTATTATTTCTTACCTTTTATCTGTTTTTCTTTTTGGTTTTTTTTTCCCTTGCAATTTAATGGTCTTACTTATTTGTATGGTGGGAAATTAGCATAGTGTCTAGAATCTCCAGCTGTGAATGTTTGCAAATATGGTGCACACACTGTTTTTCAGCCTTTGACATGCAGATGCTGTTTTCCCCAGTGGAAGTTTGTGCTACTGGACAGTAGATTTGAAAGCAGAATTTAAAATTGACTGTGTTACAGAAAAAATGTGTTTATTTTCCTGAAGAGTTTACAGCTGAAATCAGATAAGAAAAGGAAAACAAAAATATAACTGCAACCTTTATTTTACAGCTGGGGAACAGTAGCTGAGAGAGTAAGTTGTCTGAGGTTGAGTTTAACCACAGAGTGGATATTAATCTTTTAAAAAAAACATCTCGTTGCTTAACCACAATTGTTATTTCCTTTGTCCTACTGAAGAGATAAAATGGATAAACCATAAAGGTTAGAAAAGAGGTGTTGAGAAGCACCTCCTGAACTTCCCTGTCTCTAACATTGTTTATTCTATGTTTAAAACTGAAAGCATTTTTGTTTCAATTAATTAGGTTATCACTGTGATTGCAGTCTTTTTGTATTTCTCTTCATCCTCTTCAAGCAGTTCTGCCAGTGTTGATTTTGTGGAGTAGTCAGTAGCCTGTCTGATTATTTTTAGCTTCTCATCTGTTAGCACAGACCTGAAAAAACAGAGTTGCATTTGGTGTCTGTAAAACCAATACTTCGGTTCCAGTAATGTGGTTTTTTGAGAAGATGTTCTCTGTTATGTAAAAACAATATTTATTACATACAGTTCTTCTTAGAAGCCAGTTGGGTACATGAAAGAAGGCACAGAATCACTTGTGATCAGTGTATCAGTGTTTGTAATAAGGCAGAAGGAAAACGTCTTCCCCAACCTCTCCTTAAGGGGGACTGCTCTGGCCCTTGGCCATCCTGGTGGTCCTCCCTCGATCTCACTCCAGTTTATCCATGTTTTTCCTGTACTGGGAGCCTGGAAGAGGAGGCAGTAGGTCCATAGGATTGAGCAAGGGCAGAGCAGAGGGATCAGTCACTTGCCTCATCCTGTTGGCTGCTCCTCTTCACAGAGTCACAGAATCACTCACAGAGTCATTTAGGTTGGAAAAGACCTCTGGTATCAAGTCCAGCCTTTGACTGATCCTTGTCAACCAGACCACGGCACTCAGTGCCACATCCAGGCTTTCCTTAAACACCTCCAGGGATGGAGATTCCACCATTCCCCTGGGCAGCCCATTCCAATATCTAATTACCCTTTTTGTGAAGAAATTCTTCCTAATGTCCAGCCTACACTCCTCCAGGCACAACTTAAGACTATGTCCTCTAATTGTTCTAGTTGTCCCATTACCTCTTAATTGTCCTCAAATGTTCACACCATCCAGGGTGCTTTTGGCCCCCTTTGCTGCTGGGACATGAATTCATGTCCACCTTGCTGCCCACCACCTCCTCCAGGGTCCTTCTTCCTGGTGATGCTATTGGTTGGGGTTCTTCCTTCCCAGGTCCCTGTGGAGAGCAGCCCTGCCCTCAGAAATTTGGGTGTGTTGGTCAGAAAACTTTGCTGTTACCAGAGATTGGAGAAATTGGTGTTGACTTCTTTCCTGCACCTGGGAGAACAGTGTTGTCCTATGTGTAACCTATTTTTCGTTTGTTTCTCAATTCTTTTTCTCAATTTCTAGGTCATCTCTGCCTTCTAATTTGGAGATAAGACAACTGGAAGATGGGACTGAAGGAGTGTTTGCTCTGACCCAGCTGGTGAAACGTACCCAGTTTGGCCCATTTGAATGCAAGAGAGTTCTCAAGCTGGAGAAAGAATCAATTTTCCCCCTGAAGGTAAGACACAGCACATGAAAAACAATAACAAGGAGTCAGTTTTACCTGTGATGAATTCATGCTCTCTAACACTATGGAAAGAAAGATGTGTGTAGGGGGATTATCTGGAACATGTTTTGGGTGTGCCCTGCAATGGATGAGCTAAACAAACATTCTCTGGGCAAACTGGAGTCTTGTTCTGTGTGTTTGAAGTGAGATACAGCCAGCAAAACTGGTTGTCTTTCAGCTTCTGCCTGTGATGATCCAAGAGGGACAACAATTACAGCAGTTAATGAGTCTCTTCAATTTAACTGTTTAGGTTTATGGGACATGCAGAATAAGTTGGGAGTTTTTTTCTGTATTGCATCCGTTTGACTCCTCTCTTGACAAGTTTTGGCAGGGAAAAATGCTACATATAAAAGTGGAATTCAGTCTTAATTTTCACTAATCCCTAACTCAGGAGTAAAGATTTAGAAATGTGACTCATGTTGATGGGTGTTTCACACTGTGCTGTTTGGATTCCCCTCCATTCTCCTGTATCCAGTAATTTTTTGAGAAACTGGTAGCTATAGCAAGAGTATTCTTAGGCTGGGGGTTCAGTCTGTTCCCATTCTGCCCCTGGTAGTGTCTCAGTCATCTGAAGGTGTGACTGATAAATGAAGTGTTGAGGCCTGCCTTTGTCTTGTTGAAAAGAAGCCATTGCAAAAGCAGAAAATCACGTTTTTTTTCCTTAACTCTGTATTATTTATGAGTGCCTTCATTTGTATGCATCTTTTCCTTGGCAGGTATTCCAGAAGGATGGGCCCCTGGTCTATTTTGACACCACAAATGAGGACGATTGCAACTGGATGATGATGGTGCGACCGGCCACCGAATACGAGCACCAAAACTTAACTGCCTTCCAGCATGACAATGACATTTACTTCACCACCTCCCAGGACATCCCCCCAGGGACTGAGCTGCGAGTGTGGTATGCAGCTTTTTACGCCAAAAAAATGGAAAAGCCAGTGCTGAAGCAGGTCACTAGTGTTGCCAATGGTATGTGTGTGTGTGGGGGCCTTTTTTCCTTCCTGAGGGCCCAGAGCTGACAGGGACCAGCAGTCCCTTGCTGTTGTAGTTGACAGGGCTGTTTATCCAGTAGGCTCTGACCCTGAGTCAGGCAAACCTGCAGACAGGGAGAGAGCAAGGTTTTGAAACCAAGGATTTGAAAAGGGGTGGCCTGGTTGTTGACTGCGCCTCTTCAGAGTGAACAGACTGGATAAATAGTTCTTAACTAAAGAATTGGTGGTTGCATCAAAAACATTTCTGTTTTCCTGGGTAGAAGAGCAAAGGAACTCCAGTATCAGTGAAGTCTAAACATATTTGGAGGTTTCCTCAAGAAGCCATTCTTCTTCACTTGCAGTGGAAGTGTTTTGGTGTTGCACAGAACTCTTACACAGTTCTAAAAAACTACATTTTTCTTAAGACATGGGACCCACCAGGGTGAGATCCACATGACTGTTTGTGCATTGGAAAGAAAGGCAGCAGGTTTTTTTAGAATCTGGATTAGAATTGCCACAAGTCTGTTGTTCCTCTGCCCCTTTGTTTTCTCCTGCTTTTGCATTTCTACAGCTGAAAGACATGGTCCTTTAGCATTGCAGGGGGATTTTCTCTCTGCTCTTGAGAGCACTCCCTGAATGGTATTTACTGCTCAGCTGAGTATAATTTGGGGTGACAAATGCTTGGGGAGAGGCCATTGCCACCAGTGTTCTGTGGCTGATCTTGATCATGAGCAGAGTGTCAAGTGCTACAGCTGAGTTAATGCTGTTAACAGGTTTCTGAATTATGAGGTGTTTCCACTTGGTATTGAGAGGTTTCATCTTTTTTCCTCTTTAGTTTAACTTTTTCATGTAATTTTTGCGTGGATGTGGGTGTTTAAAAATATTATTTAAGTATTTCCTGCTCTCTCTGTTCAGCACTTTCAGTGTACACTCCAGAATATTAAAGGCACATTGCATGAGATTGAGGTGTAAGAATGTCCTGGTTAAAATTTTACAGGAGAGTGTTTTTTGCAGGCCTGTTGTAGAGTAAAGCTTTTTGGCTGTGGTTACTGCTCTCAGCACAGAGCAAGAGAGTCAAAGGATCTGGAAAGTTAAGATGAACTGTTCTTCCTCTCCACAGATATGTGCTTGGCAGTGGTGGAATCTGATAAAGAAGGGAATAAGGTCTCTTCAAAGTCTTCATCTGCTGTCTTACCCCACAAAAAAACAAAGAAATCCAGCATATCAGCAGCTGATCCAGCAGGTATGCAAGATTACAGTGTCTTTTAAGGGAGGTAGGGACAGATAAAGACCTTCAAAGATCTTAAGTGTAACACTTCTATGCATATGTTATGGCTAAATGACTCAGAGCAAATACTAATTTAGAGAAGATTTGAAAGTCTGAGTTTTAATTTTCATGGGTACAGTGATTAAAATACATATACAAGTTAAAAAGAAAACCTTTAGGACGATGATTTTCATGAAAAACAATTGTTTCTGACTTTGAGTGTGGATAATGTTGGAGTGGGGGCAAACCTCATGAAAATCTTCATACGCTCTGTGCAAAGAGTAAAAATTGAAATGATCAGGTTCTAAAAGAATACATGAGACTTTGGGTAAATGTAAGAACATTTTAGAAATGACAAGTACACTGGCCATCCCTAAATGACAGTAATACCAGAAGCCTATTAGAGTTCAGACTGTTCTGGATTACAGGAACTCAAATTTGAATAAACTGATAAGCAGTAGATTCCCCTGGCAAAGAACATATGGCTCAGGAAATAACTAATGGTGTCATAGGAACTCTGAATTCCCCCCCAGTCTCTGATAAGTGGAACAATGAAATTAAGAACCCACTTAGCACAAATTTCCACATCAAAAAGTAGGCTCAGAGTACACAGTGTGGAGATCAGGATCAAAAGGAAACCATTCTGGTTCTGTTGTTTAAAAGGTTCCTTCCTGAATTTTGCTTATTAATACAAACAGTAGCCAGGAGAACAGTTGCTGCAGATCTGCAGAGCAATTCATCAGAATATCCATTTGTTCATCTTGGGTACTGTCACAGCTAAAATGTGAAGTTGACTGGGAGTTGTTTTTCAGTTCGTCATTATTGATTTTTATGGGGTGAGGGACTATGAAGAATTTGAACAGCCCCTCCTACATCCTTCATCCATCTGTCTGAAAGTCCAACTTCAGCAGAATCAAGATGCTGCCTCTTCTGTTTTGGGAACTCTGAAGTGTTCCCACTGATTTAATGTTCTGGTGCTTCCAAAACAAAATACTCTCCTTTTGATTCTGTTGGCCTCAAGTCATACAAAGCAGTTGCCAAACTGACAGATCTGTGGTTCCATGCAAACCACGTTGCCCTGCAGCTGCCCTGGAAGCCTGAGGAAGTGGGAACCTAAACAGGACCTGACTCTTCCTGACAAACCAGTGCACAGCTGGGGTTTCTGGGTTTACTGGTTGAGGCAGATGAGGAGCAAAGGAAGTGCAGAGTCAGGGAAAATTAAGTTATGCAGAATCTGGTGGATTAAGTTTGCTGGTTTTGTTCTCCTGGACAGAGCTCTCAAGAAATTCTTTATGTAGCCAGTGAAGAAGGAATTTGTGTAGCCTGTGAAGGAATTTCTGTTGCTGTACTGTCTGTTCATGATTCACTTATTTATTCATTACATCATGGATGAGATCACACCTCTGTAGTGCAGAATGTTGAACACAGAGCAGGGAACAATCCCTGCCTTAGAGAATCTTATTTTGGTTTAAGACCCAACACTAAAAAGGGGGAATAGCTTTATTGTCCCATTACAGATGGGGTGATCAGGCAGAGAGAGATGAACAGACCTGATAATGATCATCCAGGAAATCTTGTGGCAGAAACTGAGGCAGAGTTTGAATTCCCTGTGCTGCCATTCACTTACCCAAACTTAAGTGTCATCCTCCTCCTCTGGGGGAGCCTTGTACACTGTGGAATATTCAGCTTTATGTTGGCCAAAAAATTGATCCAGGTTTATCACATCCTCTTGACAAATTTGGACATGTTACCCAAGGACTAAAATACAGTGGACTGTGACAGATTAATCATCTTCCTCGTTTTCTTTTTTACTTCTTCATTCCAGTTTCATTTCCCCCTATTTTTTTCTATATTTTCTTTATCTGTCTTGAGCTGATATGTTAATTAAAGCATTCATATGGTGATTTCATAGCATATCTAATTAATGGTACTGCTCAAACCCAGTTTTTCCCTGTCCTCACCACTACTTCCATTAATCCAAATGTTCTTACTCTGCCATACTCTTCTCAGAGAGTAAAGAGGCTTCTGCTTCTGTCCTTAGCTGAGCCAGAAGAGCACTGGTAACATTGGTTTTAAAGGTGTTAAAAATTGCTTTATATCATGCCTTTGATAATCACAGTTCTTTAGAAAGTGGTAAAGGAGGGCTCAGGACTTTACAAGGGCACTGATACTCTCTCCTGGCATCATTTAGTATCCTCTGATATTTCAAATGTACATGTTTGGAAAATCCTGAAGTGGTCCCAGCTGCCCCCATGAGCCTCTTACTGCCTAAATTGTACCTTGTGATACTCAGGGAGTTATTGCAAGATAAAAAAAATCTGCAGGGATTTACCACCTTCCCATTTTCAAAAAGCTTTTCAGTATTTCTTCTTGCTGTAATTTAGGGAACACTCCAGAAGGCAGTGGAGCTGCAGAAGCAAAGCCCAGCCAGTGGACGTGTAAAGTGTGTTCATCTGCTTTCCAAGAACCTCAGCTGCTGACAGGTAAGAAGTGCTAGAAATTCATGAGAAGATTAATGAGAAATTAATGAGAATCATCAGCTGAATTCTGCTGTTCCAGAGCTGTGAAGCCATGCACCATCCATGATGTAGTAAGATTTAAGATTTTAGATTTTGTGTTCCTTTAAGAAAAGGGGTTGTGTGGAAGGTCAAACAGTGATATTTTGGGTGTGAGTGGTCAGTCTGTGGGCAAACAAACTTAATGTTGAATCTAGAAGAAATAAAACTCATCTAGAAGATGAGACAAGTGAGATGTGACTGTCAGGAAAATCAAGGATGGGGAACTGCATGAGCAGTGTATAAAGTCAGTGATACCACCTTATACTTTGTGATATTGTCTGTCTGGTATTTATGACACAGATCTAGCAAAGGTAATGAAATAAATTTTTCTGCCTTTTTTTGGCAGCCATGTGATGTAGTTTTCAAAAGAACTTAAAATATTTAGAAGCTCTGACCATTCCATGAATCATTTTTGAAAAGGGGGCTTGGGCCCCTAAAGAACTTGGGCATTTGGAAAAAAAGTACCTGTAATGAATGAGCAGAACCTTTCTTACAGTGATATTTAACTGATATCTAACAAATTCCTTACAGTGTTATCTAACAAATCTCTTTAAAAATTCAGTCCATCTGAGTTATTGTTTCAGTACTTGTTAAAGTGTGTGCTTTTATTTAGGAAGATATTGTGACTGCTTTTGAAACAACTTGAAGCAAGTTTCTCCAAAGTGAGATGGACCTGATAGATGGGCTTCATCTGAGTGTTTCAGGGCAGTTTCTTCTTTACTCTCTTGTTCTTTCTCACCCACCCAGAGCACTTGCTGAGTCACCTGGAACAAGCCAAAGGTGCCCCCCAGCCCAGCCCAAGTGATGCTGTGCCAGAGAAGGCAGCAGAGGCTCCCCCCACGGATCAGCCAGTGCCAAGTGATGCAGCCAGTGCCAGCACAGACTCGAGGAGAAAGGCCAGGAGGGGCAGAAAGGCCAAAACAGCAAAAGCAGAAACCCCTGTTGTGGTTGATGAAGAGAAGGAACCTGCAGGTGAGACAGAACTTGAGAAAATGCCAAGCAATGTATCCCCTCATACATCTCTTCATTGATTCCTTCTCAGAAAGGCCTGAAAAAGAGAATGGAGGCAAGATGGAGGTTTTTAGTTAGGTCACTAAATCAGACAATTTACAGACTTTTGTTAAGGATCTCTGAGGGGCTTGTCAATGCTGAGTGTTGCAGCACCTACACTTAGATTGCCTGCATTCTCCTGTGGTGGTTTTAGTGATAGAGAGGCCCAGAGAAGCACAAGGCAGTGGTTATGAGACCTGCCTGGCTTTCTGCAGGAAGGAACAGCAGAGAAAATGTTTTTCCTCTTGAGAGATGTCTTCCTCTCTGTCTTAAGGTTTATACTTGAAGAGGTCTTGCCTTCCTTGAAGGGAAGTTCTAGTAGAAAATTTACATTTCATGGTCAGCTGAAACCCCCTGTGTGCTGGGCTGCCCTGGAGGAAGGTGATTCTGACCCTCCATTCTGCCCTCTTGAGACCCCACCTGCAGTGCTGCCTCCAGCTCTGGTTTCCTCAGCACTGGGAGGATGTGGAGCTGCTGGGTTGGATCCAGAGGAGGCCACAAAAACCTCTCCTGTGAAGACAGGCTGAGAGACTTGGGGTTGTTCAGCCTGGAGAAGAGAAGAGAAGGCTCCAGGGAGACATGAGAAACCCCTTCCAGTGCCTAAAGGAGTCCTCTAAGAAAGATGGAGACAGACCCAAGGCCTGTTGTGAAGGGCAAGGGGAATTGGCTTTAGACTAAAAGAGGGTCAGTTTAGATTAGGTATAAAGAAGAAGTTTTTTATGATGAGGGTGGTGAAACACTGGAACAGGTTGCCCGGAGAGGTGGTGGATGGCCCATCCCTGGAAACATTCAAGGGCAGTTTTTACAGGGCTCTGAGCAGCCTGATGTAGTGAGAGATTTCCCTGCCCATGGTACAGGGATTGGACAAGGTGACTTTCAAAGATCCCTTCTAACCCACACTATTCTATGATTCTGTGGACAATTAATTTGTCCAGTGCCACGTCTTACTACAAATTCTGCATTTGAGGTTTCATTTCCAGCTTCCCACACTAATGTTGTATTTCTGTGGTGTGTTTGCAGTGGAACGTGTCACTGATGCTGTAACTGAGGTCCCTCCAGAAGAGGTGGCCCTGCCTCCACCTGCAGAAGAGAGGATTATGGATTTGGTTTTGGGAAAGATGCCAAGCACCACAACAAACAGCATCAGTTCAGTGACAAAGTAAGTGTTCTGGGATGCAGAATTTCTTCTCAGGTTTAATTAAGATTGTGTAGCATGTTCTGCTTGACTTCTGAGACTACAGATGCTCTTTTTTTTGTGTGATACTGCTGCTGCTGTTGATGCTACAAGAGCTGACTTTGAATGCCACAAAGATGGCCTGTGCACTGGAAGGTGATACAGTATTGGTGGTAGAATTTTGGAACATAAATGAGAATTTCATTTTCCATCATGTTGCTGCTTTTGTTCAGTGTGTTTTCAAAAGCCTTCTGCAGCTGCAGAGTTAAATATTGCTCCTGTTGATTGTTGGTGATAAGACAGGCAAAGAGATTTTTGCTAACAGAAAAAATAGGCTAACCATTATTGTTATGATTCAGTCTTGCTTGTCATCTTAACTCATGAATGATTTCATGTTGGTTTTGAGTGTGATACTGCAGATTTAGAGCAGTGGGAGGAGAAAACTTCAGTATAACAGAACCTCAGGGAGACTCCTAAGTATCATTTGATTAATTTAGACTCTTTTGTGCCTTTTTGTCTTCATAAAATTGGCTTTTTGAATTGGTTTTTTTTGTATAATGAAGCACTCAGTTTTTAGATATTGAAGTCTTAAGCAAATACAGAGCCATCAAAAAGGCATTTCAGCATGTGGTTGTGCTGGGAAATAGCACAGTGCTGCTGCTTGGCAGGGCCTTTTGCCTGGGGACTGCCAAGCTTTCCAAGCTGAAACGGTGCTGATGTTTTCAGAGGATGAGCAGAACACATCCTTTCTGTTCCTCTGAGGAGCCTGCAAAGAGAATCTCTGCTGCTGTCTTTTGCCTCCTTCATGCTGTGTGTAGATACTTTGGAATGAGCCACAGTCTGACATCTGCTGCTTCCAGGGGGTGGCCATGGAGGTGGGGGGGGCACCTTGGCATTGAGGAAGCTCCATCCAGGCTCCCTCTCCCTCCTGCCAGGAGCTGAGCATAACACCCCTTAGCTTCTGCCAGCTGGTGGAACTCTCTTATCTGTGGGATACCTTTCAGTCCCTGCCTTTTTCTCTGATCCAGTAGGTTTGCTCATCACCAAAACACCATGTCCCTCAAAAGAAGTTTAATTCTCTCCAGTAGACACGGAATACGGCGGAAGCTGATAAAGCAGCTTGGGGAGCACAAGAGGGTCTATCAGTGCAGTATCTGCAGCAAGATCTTCCAGAACAGCAGCAACCTCAGCAGGCACATCCGTTCTCATGGTGGGTTTGCTTTTTGCCTCACTTGGGTGTTGATTTTTGTCTCTTGTTGGTTCCACTTTTGGGTAAAAGATCTGGGCTACTTTTAGATATTGGGATACTTAACTATAAGGGAGCTATTTTTTCTCTTTTGTTTTTTTTTTCTTTCTTTTCACTCTCTCTAGGAAACTCTTTCAGTTATGCAGACCAAAGCATCAGAAGGTAATAGCTGAAAGTTGAAGTTAGAGTATTTAACATTTGAATTGGGTGCATCTTTTAAATAAAGGCAAGGATGCAATGTCTTTTTTTTTCCAAAACTACTCTTGCCTTGAACATAGTCTTGTCTTGGACATATATATCACCCCCACCTTCACAGGCACATGGGTAACATAGCTGAGTAAATGTCAGCTGAGTGCTTTTTTTATTTGTGATCTGCAGTTCCAAGGGTCTAATCTAAGGGTTCAGTGAAAAATAATCACGAAAAAGGGTGGATGAACTAAACAAAATTGTTGGATATTGCTAAAATCCACTATTTAGATCTCCTGAATTAATGTTTCTCATTACTGGCCTGTTTGTTTGCATTGTTTGTGCTTTGGTTTCCCCTGTCTTGCCTGGAGTTGTTTATTATCAATCTCTGACTGCTTTTTTTTCACCCTGATTGATCCCCCTCAGGTGACAAGCTGTTTAAGTGTGAGGAGTGTGCAAAGCTGTTCAGCAGGAAGGAGAGCTTGAAGCAGCACGTTTCATACAAACACAGCAGGAATGAAGTGAGTGGAAGTGGCTCCTGGGCTCTTGCTGAGGTTGGGTGGAAAGGGTGCAGTGAGATTCCAGGTGCCAGCTGGGCAGTTCCATGTGAGCAAGTATCCCGTGGGAGTGAGGCAGGACAGACAGGGAGATGATGATGCTTGATGAATCTGCAAAGTGTGGACAAGCTTTTGAGCATACAAGCCCTTTTCCATATCTGAATTTCCTACAGAAAGTTGCTTTCAGGCATCAGTTACAGCAAGACAAGCTGGGCCTGCATGATCTAGAGGTGAGATCTGACTTGAGTTTATGCTACTAAATAGGATTGTTCCAGCCTTGTTTGCTTGTGTTTTTCATTTATCCCCATCTCTAGTGTCCATTGATGTGTGAATTCTGCCTATTGGTGGGTGTCTTTTGGTGCTGCTGCAGTAGAAATATTAAATACACCTGTGGTGGCATCCTGTTAGTGAATGTTTCCTTGCTGCTTGGCATCAAGGTCCTCAGCTCTCAGACTGCTGCCATCTGTTCTGGAGCTGGAGGATGAGTCAGATCACATCTTGCTTCTCAAAAATGCTGTCTGTTTTGGACCAAGGGGTTGTCAGGAGACTGTTACATGCACAGGTATATGATTTTTTTTTTTAGTAGCTCAGATGTAGGAACATGAGAAGATGATACAGCATTAGAGTTTTGCACCAATGTGAATTTAAATGTCCTCTTGAAGGAAATAAAATTGGAAAAGACAGAAAACAGAAAAAGTGGTTGAGATTTAGGATTTCTCTGTCATGACTTGGCTTTTTCACCACTAAAACACCTCCTGTTTGCAATCCTCAGGTTGACAGTGAGTACAGGTACAAGTGTACCACGTGTGAAAAGGCCTTTCGGATAGAGAGTGCACTGGAATTCCATAACTGCAGGACAGGTGAGAATGGAGAACTGTTCCACTTCCTCTGTAATGCCTGTTCCATTTTGGGGGAGATGCCCACAAATCCATCTCAGCACAGAAATTACAGAAGGGGGCAGAAGGGATTTAGATTTATTTATATAGTAGGAATTTAGATTTATCATCACAAGAAGCAACCTGTGCCCTGCTTCTCTCAAAAAAATATTTTGCTTTTCATAAGAAAAATGTAACTAGGAATCTGTAGAGCAACACATCCACTTAGGTACTGCTTTTTTTAGTATCTCCTGCTTGTGTGTCTGGTATCCTCACTGGTTTTCATTTGTATCTTCACAAATTCTCTGTCATCATCTCTACTTGATATTCTCTCCTAAAACTAAGTTTCACCTCATTTCTTTAAAACAGAGGAGCTGCAAAGGGGGCCAGTTCTAATGGTAGTTTGGAGTTTTCTGGGATTACAGTTTTCTTCAGCTTTCTCGTGCTTTGTAGTTCCAGTAGTCTTTCTAGATGTGTTTTTCTTAGTATCACTAGAACCTTTTCTCCTGTAGCCATCCCTTGTGATTACTCATATTATTTATGTTTAAAAAATGACATCCTGGTTTACTTTTGTGAACCCTCAGTAACTGTCAGTCCAGAATCACCCAGGTAATTGCTCCTTAGAGCATTATCCAACCAGGATAATTCTCATTTCCTTTCAGAGGGTACACTTTGCTTTTCTTTTTTTTTTTAACAGATGATAAAACATCAGCCTTATGCAGAATGGAAAGTAATGCCAAGTAACCTCAGTTTTCTGTTTTACTGGCAGAAGTGTTCTGGTGCTGTTTGTGTGATGCTGTGTTGTTGTATGTGTAGTGATTTTACCAACATTAAAAACTTGAATCAACTTTAAGAGAATCCACTCCAAAACTTAATTTTTAATGTATGCTAGACCTCAATGGAAATAGCCCAAGTGAGGAAATTACAGTGCTAGATTTCATTTTCAGGTTAGCATCACATATGTTTGTTGCCTTTGGAAAATAAAATTAAACCGAAACACACAGGCTTTTGCATTTCTGTCCTCAATTCACATAATAATGTTAAAACTCAGATCCAACAAAAGAACTCCCTGTCTCACAAATACACAAAACCTGTTTTCATCTGTAAAGAGCCCCTTGGTTTCTCTTGCTTACAGATGACAAGACATTCCAGTGTGAGATGTGTTTCAGATTCTTCTCTACAAACAGCAATCTTTCAAAACACAAGAAGAAGCACGGGGATAAGAAGTTTGCATGTGAAATCTGCAATAAGATGTTTTACAGGAAGGATGTCATGCTAGACCATCAAAGAAGACACTTGGAAGGTAAGTTTACTGCTGATCAACCTAATTATTACTCTTGAAACTTGAGGAGAGGTGGGAAGGTTAAGGTTCATTAGATTCCATTAGATCCTTCTAAATGGTAGCTGTCTTTTTGGTTTATTGTCAGTTACCTGATCCAGAGTAGCAAATTTCAGCAAAATGTGACATTTATTAAAAATAATAGTAATGGATCCTGGAGGGGAGTTGTCTGATTCTGTGAAAAAGTTTCTAGGAGATGTACCCTTTTTTTCAGGCTCATGTGATTGAATCCAGTGCTCTCAACAGTCATGTGAAATCTGCTTGGCTTGTTATGCAGCAGTTTAGACTAGCTGATTTTAATTATATCTTTTCTTCTTTCTTTGAATTCTGTCCTCCCTTTTTTAAAAAAAAAAGTGTGGTAACTTGAAAATCTGAAGGCAGAGAATTAACCTGCCATGTACAACTGAGAGTGACTATGATATAAATATAGTATCAATGCAATGCTGTGGGATGTTATCTTTCAAACACTTGAGAATATATGAAAATGAGATTATGAGAGTTTACTGTTCAAAATCTCAAGCATCCAGGGATGTTACAGGTACTCAGAGACTCTGGAAAAACTTGGCAGGTTTCTGAATGTGTATTAAAATGCCTTTAGTGATGTAGATGATAAAACCAAAGGTTTTATCATAAAACCAAAGGCTCTTTTTGTGATTCAGACCTTTTTGTCATGAACCAGAGGAGAGCCAGAGGACAAGGGGCTGGATGACAATGACCAAGTGTCTCATGTTCAGCTGTCACAGAAGAGCAGGAGCCCTCTGTCCTCCTGCAAGTAGCAGAGAGAGAGTTCTGAAACCCTCACTGAGCATTAAAACTGATGCTGGATTGTTGCCTCTCTCCTTAGAGACTCCTCCTCCTCTCCCCCTTCTTGGTGAGAGGGAGTTTCTGGGCCAGACATTTGAGAGGCTGTTTTCAGACACTCTACAGTTGGTGTAATAATCAATAAGCCATAATACATCACTCTGGCAGAACTGCTTTGATATTCCTAAGACACTGTTTTAATTTAGAAATCACCCTTTTCTTTGCAATTAAACCCTGCACTGAGGCCCTTGCCAGTGTTCCCCTCCTGTTCCCAGTGCTCTTCTGAAAAGGGCATGCAGACTGGAGCAGAAAACCATGGTTTATTTCTGTTGTTTTGTTTTTTTGATGGGGACTGTTCTGTGAAGGGGTGAGGCGTGTGAAAAGAGAAGACTTTGAGCACAGCACGGAGAACATGGTTCGCTACAAGAAGGAGCCCTCGGGATGCCCCGTGTGTGGGAAGGTGGGTGTGTGTGCCAGCTGTGCCATGTGAGGCTCTGCATTGGAGCTCCAAGGGTGCCAGGTTTAGTCTAGAGAAGAGGAGGCTGAGAGGGGATCTCATTAATTCACACAAATACCTCCAAGGATGGTGCCAGACTTTTGTCGGTGGAGCCCAGGGACAGAATGAGGAGCAATGGCCTTAAATTAAAAGCACAAGAAGTTCTACCTGAATATGAGAAAGAACTTCTTTATATTGAGGGTGGCAGAGCCTTGGAACAAGCTGTCCAGGGAGGTTGTGGAGTCCAGTCAAGACATTACTCTCTGAACATCTGTAGCTCCATTATATGTCGAAGCCCACTGTGTCTCTTATCATTAGTGGAAGCTGTTGGGACAAAGGACAAGTTCAGGCCAGACCTTTTTCTAGGACATGCAGCACACTGTAGAGTGTCACATGGCCACTGTGTCTGTCAGTGAAATCTCATGGTTTATGGTACTTTAAGTGGAGTTTTTCTCCTGGAATGTAAACAGCTGGAGTTGACTGTGTGCATTGGGAGTCATTTTCCATTGGGAATCAAAGTGGATTCATGACATTGTTGCATTTGGGTGTTTAGCACTCATGAGCTTAAGTTGCAGAGTTATCACAGAGAGTGTGGGTTCAACTAGTGATTTTATAAATGTTTAAGGATTCATGGCATAAAATGTACTTAAACAACCCTTAGGTTGGTGTGTAGACCTCTGGTTTTGATGATTTGGATGTTTTACATATCAACCAAGGTATATTTTTTGGATATGTCTTTTTATAGATAGGTGTAACATTCATGGTTCAAAAGACACCCTAAATATTTCTGTTTCTACCCTGTGTGATTCTGCTGCAGCATTTTTGGAAGTCCACCTCTGATGAATGGGCAGTTTCAGTCAGTTCCTTGGAACTGTGCCCTTGGATTGTGCCATGCCAGCAGTTTCTGAGGCAGCCTGCTGGCTGCCTAACAGGAGCTCCTGCATTTTTCTGCCCAGAATAAATCAAAAAGACAGTAAATATATTCTGTGCTCTCCATTGGATTTGTTGCAAAGAATGCTGTGGGACATGATCCAAAAATCCTTTCTTCCTACCTTCTTTTCTTTTAGGTATTTTCATGTAGGAGCAACATGAACAAACACCTTCTTACACATGGAGACAAGAAATACACTTGTGAAATCTGTGGACGTAAATTTTTCAGGGTGGATGTGTTGAGAGATCATATTCATGTCCATTTTAAGGTATTGTGTTAATAATTAATTAGAAAAGGCAGCTTGTTTTGACATTTTATCACTGAATTTTAGGTAGTTGAAGTGAAAGGGAGTTGTATCACCCAGTGGTTCTCATAAAAATGATTTTGGGAATTTAATACTGTTGAGTCTCTGTTTACATTAATGCTTCTTTTATCCACACAAAAACATAATATTATTTGTTTGAATAAAAAAATAATATTATTTGTTTGAATAAACAGTCATTCCTTGTGTAGTCATGGACAGAGGAACTTTTTTTACCTGGACTGAAAGAAACTGGAGGATATTTTAAACAAGTAATATTACAGCACTTGTTAATGCAAGGCAGTGTGCATGGTAACAAAAGGTGAACAGGTCTTACCTTTTGGAGAAGAAGTTTAATCTATTAAAACAGATTATTCTTTCCTGCCCTGCACAGGACATAGCCCTAATGGATGATCACCAGAGAGAGGAGTTCATTGGTAAAATTGGAATCTCATCAGAGGAAAATGATGACAACTCTGATGAAAGTGCAGATTCTGAGCCTCACAAGTATAGCTGCAAAAGGTGCCAGGTAGCTTTAAATACTTTCAAATTAACTTGTTTTGGGATGGGGATGGGGGAGTGGAGAGGTCTATAAATAGTTCAGAATTCTGAAAAACATTAAGGATTCTCAAAGAGAAGTCTAGTCCATGGATCTGCAGTGCTTGTTACTCCAATCTGTGAAGTGATGCTGTTCCATAAGACTTCCAGGTGGTGTTGAGTAAAGTGGATGCTAAAACACTTAAAAAGAAATACAACTATATGTGCTTACCTGTGTGGAAGGGAGGAAGGAGGAAGAATTAATAAAGGAACATTCAAATCTTGCACTACCTTTTGATTATGTGCAAATTAAAATAATTACATTTCTGAATGATACAGTCCACAAATTGATTAATTTTGCTGAGATCAGGTGGTCCTTCAGTGGATATCCAGTTTGAAGGATTAACTGCTGCTTATGTTCAGTGTAACAGCTTATTCTTGGCCTGCTCTACTGCTAACAGGGTGGCATTAGAAGTACTGCTGGAACATACTTAATTCACTTGTCAGCTGAGAGAGGAAAGCTTTTTAAACCTCTTTCTTATGGCTTTTGCCATTTTATAAAGAAGTAATGGGATCCTTAAAGCCCATTTGGATTCTGTGCCCTTACTGTGCTGGGGCAGGTGGGATGCAACAAAAAAACCCTGAAAACAGCAAAATTGGCCAAACTCACATAAAGACAGAGGAGTTTCGGTAGTTAAGCCACTGACTTGACCCCTGGATATCAGAGCTTATTTCACAGTCCACACTTAGTGTGGTGAAAGTTCTTACTTTATCTTCCTTACTGCCTTATTTTAAGACTTGGAGGTAATAATACTTCAGTTTCCTTTTCTTATCTGGGAACTGGTTTTAAGTGCAAACTGATTTTAAGGTTAAGTCACTAAACATAGGAAGGTGTGGTATCACAGCAGTTAATCATGTGCCTGCTTTCAAAGTGCTAATTTTACTGCCTGACAGTTCATGGGTACATAAACTGTACAAAGTTGTCTTCTTCCAAATGAGGGCAGTTGTGCCATTCTAATCAGGAAGCTCTTTTTGGAAGCTGGGGTTTCTTTTGGCACTTTTGCAGATGTTTGTGGAGTAAACAGTTGTGTAAGGGAACAGCTGTGGAAAATGAGATTTGCTGTGATGAGACTGGGAGGCTCTTTTGGGACACTGAACAGCCAAATGAGTGTTGATGAAATCTCTCTTCTGAGCTCTTTAAGAATCTCTCTGTGGCTTTTCTAGTCCCAAACTACATCTTCACCAAGCTGTGCAGTGCTGTCAGAAATACCCTGACTAGTTCCAAGATTGGAGTAAAAGACCATGTCATTATGGCACTTCATCCTGATACACTGGAGCATATATGGATATGATGGGTCATTTTGGATATGCAGGGTCATGTAGCCCAGGAAACTGAGTAGTGGAGCATCTGTGTATCAGAGCTGTAGCACTTCCAGGAGCTGAGCTGGAGTCACTGCCCTGCAATGCCTAGAAATTCCACCTCTTCTGAGGCCAGTGCCAAAGCTGACTGTTCAGAGCAGAGCTCACCATGTCCCTGGAGCCCAGCAGACAATTTCTCCACCTATGTCACCCTCATTTTGACAGCTGGTGGAGGTTAAACATGGCTCTCTTCAAGGCTGTTCCTCAGTGCACGAATAATTCGAGGTCAGTGCAAGAAGTGGAGACACCATTTCAAGCAGGTTTTCCAAAAAGAGTGACTTGATCTCCTGTAGCAACTTGCTTGTCAAGGCCAAAGGAGCTCAGGCCTAAATCCAGCTTTCACAGATTGTTCATCTAGTGATACACAGAATATTTTCAGTGATACACAGAATATTTTCAGTGATACACAGAATATTTCAGCGATACACAGTATATTTATGTTGACTTGCACTGACTCAAGACCCTGGCGTTGCGTTCCCAGATCATTGCTGTGCCCGAGGACTTTTTTCCCCCTTTCATTCACTATTGTTTCATTCCCCAGCTGACTTTTGGCAGAGGGAAGGAGTACCTGAAGCACATCATGGACGTGCACAAGGAGAAGGGTTATGGCTGCAGCATCTGCAACCGGCGGTTTGCCCTGAAGGCGACGTATC
>VYZS01099188.1:0-14212 GCA_013400695.1 Neodrepanis coruscans | reverse complement strand
ACCATCTCAAATTACTATTTTGTAATCTGAAATTAATTACCAACGTGCACATACGTAAATTCCTTGCTTTAGAACAGAAAATGAGAGCAGTGATGTAAAATAGTTTTAAGTTTTTTGGAATATACTTAGAAATAGTTGATTTCAATCAAAACATTTGTAGCTCTGTACTAGAGAAAGCATACGCTTGTGTTCAGAGAAGTTACAGTGAAGGCCTGTACATACACACACTAGAAATTAACACACATCTACAACTCCTCATATTTCTTATCATTCATTGTCTTATAAAGTTATCAGCATTTGTCAGTGAAAACATCCACACACTCACCTCTGACAAAACAGAAAGACATGCACTGTCCATAGAGTAATGGGCAATATATGCTGAGAGCTTCAAGCTGAAGAAAGATTTGCAGAACTGTGCTTCCCCCAGTAAATGTCCCAGCTGTAAAAGTCTCATCCTGCTGCTGCTGAAGCAGTTTATGGAGACATACAAAACAATCCCTTGCACCTTCAGTTTAAACACTACCTCAACCTGAGTAAATATTCTACTCCAATCAGGGCTCAGTGCCGGTGGTTGAAAGCAAGTGCCCTTCAGCTGCCACTTAGTCTGGACAAGACAGAGAGAATAAAAGCCATTTTATCCTTCAACCTAGAATCCCACCTTACAAATCCAGACACCTTGGGTCAGTGGTGCAGAAATATAGAGATGTCAAGATATTTTTCAAATAGCAAAGCTAGAGCACATACCACTTAAAAATGACTCGTCCACAGTCAGTTATTTACATGCAGCCCTGTCTGGAAGTTAGCACTCTAGACTAGAAACTCACCTCTGCTCAGTAACTATACTAATGGAAAAAACGCTTTCCCTGTGCTTCACAGGTAGCAGATCTATTCAGCACTGTGAGGTGACATTGTTCATAAGGAATATGTTCATAGCCCTGCTTCTTATCATGGTTGCTTGAGAGCAATTTTAAGGAAAATGGTCTGTCCTAATGGAGCTTCCCAAATACATTTTAAAAACTTAAATTACTTTACACATTTTCTTTTTTCTGATTGATAGACCTCATCCCAGGACTTTAATTTTCAGGGACAAAAATATTGCACAACCTGTTTCTTTTTGTATACACCTTTATTGCAATTGAAATAACATGCTGAAAAGCAGGCAAATAAGCAGGCATGATATGCTCATGCTCCAGCATGGTGGCACAAGCAGAGCAAATGAGCGGTTTTAAATCCCTACTGCCCTCACTTCGAACTGTGTGTGTTACAGCACACAGAGGTATGGTTCAATACTACAGGGCAGGCAGGTACTTGATTGTGAAGCAGATAAGCAAATGCAATCTCTATTTTTTTCCTTTAAAAGTAGATTTAGATAATACATAAAAAGCTCTAAATGCTTAAGCTATAAAATTTCAGATCAAACAAGTAATTTTCAGTGGAACACCCCTGCATTCAAATGTGTGAATGAAGACCAGTCAAGCTACTGAGATGTCTCAGTCCACACTATGCTGCTGCTGTGTATCTACTGTACTTTTTACGCTGGATACAACAGGAAGAAGAAAAACAAAAGTTTTTTCTATGTCTTCTGAGCAAATTATTCTGTGCACCTTGTGTGCACTTGATCTTTATTCAGTGTTTGAGGCATGAGATGGAAAAAAAGCAAGACAGTCTCCAATGCCATGAAAAAGCTGGATGAAATCGCTCCTGGTTTTACAGCTTTTACAGCTCCTTCTTGCCAGCAAGGGCAGTGCATTGTTTACTTATTAACATCAGATCTCAGGTGTCACTGAACTTCATCAGTTTGGTTGTGGTTTGGGATGGAGAAGGCAGGACCCAGCATGGCACTCCTGGCTCCCCCAGTGTCTATTCTGCAAGTGGAGAGGTGCCTCTCCTCTCTTGATTTATATGCAGCACAGTTGAGTTTTACAACAAGAGCAGAATACACCATCATGAATTACCCCTTAGGCTGTTTAGCTCACAGACAAAGAAGGATGAGCTGATATTGCATCGTATCCCTGAGGAAGTCTTACCCGCCTGAGTGAAGGGACGAGGCCAGCTTACACAGAAGGCACTGGATGAAGGAGGGGGGAAGACAAAGTATGATGGAGGAAAGGCAGTTTTAATGAACTGTTAGAATCTGATTAGAGGCTAATGTCCCTTTTAGTGCTTTGTACCAATTTACAGCGGATATACTTGAACCATTTTTTCCCACTGGCTGTGATAAACTCATTAGTTTTAAAAATGCAAGCTAACCAGAGCCTTTGAAGTTTAAAACTGATAAATCATGAAAACCTGACTAGTTCATGTACCATTTAACATATTTACATTTAACTAAATTTTCACAGTGTTTGCAACCCCTTTTGTTCTCTAGAAGTCTTATTTCTTAAAAGCAGCCTTTTGAGTGCTGGTCTGAAGAGCAAATGCTCTTGCTGCAAACAGCTCTGGCTTTTGGGTAATTCATAATTCAGAGTGGTAATAATCACAGAAGGAGATTCTTTACAAACTATTTGATCCCTTCTGCATTTATAACTGGAACATTTATAATATCATGTGACACATCCTGGGGGACCACTACAGAGTAGATCCAGTCTGTCTTCACCACGGGCTGCAGGGGAACCTCAGCGCTGATCCCCCAGAGAACTGATTTTTCCAAACTACATTCTCCTGCCATAATCAGTTTTGCTATACAATATGTTCAAAGCCTATACAAGGTAAAGGGCCTTGACTCATTTTCACAGGGGCTGAATGTATGAAGTGAGTTCTCTCAGGAGCCTCTAAGGTCAGACAAGCAGATGGAGCATCCACACATGAGTGAGGCCAGGCTACTCCAGTACCCCACATTAACTGATGACACTCATGAGACCCACCAGCAGAGATTGGTGATACGATGTATTGAGTCAAAGCATTATGCAGCCCACAGTTCTCTCCTGGCTCACTCAATCCTCCTCAACAACTGCAGTAGCTAACCTCCAACTTGCCCCAAATTGCCCAGGTGAAGGCTACCTAAATTTGTGTGGCTGTCCTTTCTTTTCTACTCTCCCACCTCAACCCTCCAGTTGGACTCCAGTTACCTACCTAGGTAAAGCACAAACACTGCATGACCTCATCAAAATATCTGTTCTCTTAGATAAGTAACTCACCTTAAAAGAGATCATGCTCTCTTTCTCAGTGTCATCTACTGGAGCCTTTCACTAATCATTTTTGGACATTTATTCCCTTGAAATATTAATTAAAACCACAAATTGTATCCGAGTCTATATAGGCAACTGCTATTGGAGCAGCTGTTACAGAAGACAGCTTACAAGCTCTTCTTCAGAGAAGCAATGGCAACTGGTTTAATAACCAGTGTCTCCCCACTCCTAAAAAGCCTACATTTTCAGTACAGCACCACTGCAACCATAACTAGCATTTTCTTAATAAGGATGATTTTCTGTTGCAACTTCTAATCAAATTTATCGTCAACTACTTTAGAGGAAGAAAAAAAACAAAAACCTTGTTATCTCATCCTGATATACCCTCCTCTTCCCCCTGATCATCCTTTAGTATTTAATTATGAATTACAGTATTATGACATTTGGCTACATCCACAAGAACAGCTAAGGTTTTGTAGCCAAGTTTTTAATTTGGCCAAGCCATACAATTCTGAAAATCACACTGCAAACTTTTAACAATCATAAAGGACTGATGCCATAACCAGTCTCCTGTCCTGAGACACCACTAGGGACACCCCTGCACCCCCTTCATAACTTCTTCTAGGCACAAGATAATAAAAACCACACATCCTCATCCCGCATCACAATTGTCTCTCCCACTCTCAAAGATTTCCACATCTAGCTGCTCAGTACTAAAGCATGATGGGCCCAAACCCATGTAACCTGAGGAAGAAAGGAGTCAGCTCAGGCTTCAGAGACCCCCAGAAAACTCAGATCTTATATTTCTCGCATGGATTGACAAACATTACACTCCTTCCTCCTCTTGTTTCATTATGTGAACACAAGCAACATACAAAGGTAAGGTGGATGATGCTAGTTACTGCTATCACTCATGACAGTTACAGGCTTACTTAGTCATGTAGAAGAACTGCACACTGGCACAACAAAGCCACTGATGGTTCTTTCCCACAATGACCTATCACATTCAACTCTGGTGGCTTGACCTTTGCTGTCTACCAGACGACGACTCAACTACTTACGCTCCTCCTCCTCAACAGGATAGGAGAAGAACAGAACATAGGAAAGCTTAGGGGCTGAAATAAAGACAAAAAGATCACTTATGAGGTACAACTGGCGAACTGGACTGGACTTGGGGAAAATTAATTTATTGCTGTATTGGGGTTTCTGTGGCTAGGTTTTGGTAGCAGGGGGAGGGCTATAGGGGAGGCTTCTTTGAGAAGCTGCTGGAAGCTTCCTCCATGTATGGCAGAGCCAATGCCAGCTGGCTCCAGGCCAGCACCGCTGCTGGACAAGACTGGGCCAACCATGAGTGATAGTAATGCCTCTGTGACAACATATTTAAGAAGGAAGGAAAAAAGTTAAGGGGTAGATGAAGATGGGAGCCAAAGAAGAGCAAAGTGAGAATATGTGAACAACAATGCAGGTACCAAGGTCAGTGCAGAAGGAGGGGGAGAAGGTGTTCCATGCATCAGCGCTGAGGTTCCCCTACAGCCTGTGGTGAAGACCATGGTGGAGCAGCTGTGCTCATGCAGCCCATGGAGGACGATAGGGGTGTAGAGATCCATCTGCAGCCCACGGTGCTGGAGCCCACGGTGAAGCAGGTGGATGCCCAAAGGAGGCTGTGACCCTGTGGGAGGCCCATGTTGGAGCATGGTCCTGGCAGGGACCTACAGCCCACGGGGAGAGGAGCCCACGATAGAGCAGGATTCTCCTGTTAGGACTTGTGACCTGTGGGGGACCCACACTGGAGCAGCTTGTACCTGAAGGACTATATCCAATGGAAAAGTGATCCTGTGGCAGAGGTGTCTTGCCCATGAGATGGACTCATGCTGGAGAAGTTTGTGAAGGACTCCCTCACATGGGAGGGATCCCATGGGAAGGAGTCCTCTCTCTGAGCAGCGGCAGAAACAGAAACAACTGACTGTAACTCACATTCCTCATCTCCCTGCACTGCTGAGGGGGGAGGAGGTAGAACTTGGAATTAGGGGGGTAAGGGGAAGGTGTCCTTAAGATTCATTTTACTTCTCATACTCAAGCTCTGATTCTGTTAGTTATAAATTCAATTAATATCTCCACTTGGAGTCTGTTTTGCCTGTGACAATGATCAGTAAGGGATCTCTTATGGTCCTTAACTCATGAAACTCTTCATTGTATTTTCTCTCCTCTGCCCATTTGCAGAGGGGAATGAGAGAACAGCTTTAGTGGGTACCTAGCATCCAGCCAGGGTCAAACCACTACAATTGCCAACTGAGTCTGATGGTGAGAAATAAAGACAAAGCCTAAAGACCTCCACCAACCCCACCGCTTCTTCCCAGGCCAAACTTTATTCCAACTCTTCCTTCACTTTTCTGTACAAATTTAACTTGTAACATAACATACTTTCATTTTGAGAAATGCAGTATCAGCTGGGGGAAGAGCAGTCTCAAATTCAACATTCAAGCTATAGTAAAAAGCTTCAAGTATAAAGGCAGTATGTTTGAACAGCTAAGAGCAAAGAACAACCCTTATGCAGTCTTTTTGTCCCAAAGCTATGACATATAACTTCCCTTTCCTCATCTTTCATTATTTTTACACAAGTTTTCTGCATATGCAATAATTTCTTAATTTGTCATTATACTCTTATGTTATGGCTCAGAAATCCGGAGTAATTTGTTATAACAATATTCTTGACAGCTCACAAACACAAATGATTAACTCTTCCTTCTTTATACAGACATTAGAAAAATCAATAAATTAACCATGCAGTAACTTATGTCAGTTACATGCCTTACCAGTAAGATTACCTTGTTGATTTCTCTGAACATGTATACCTAAATTGTTATTATTCTCATTACACATTACTATACTGAAGTTATTCATCAGCCAAAGAAAAAGACAGCATAACAACACAGGGCAAAAAATCTCTGATCCACTCAAGGCAAAGTTTTTGAAGACATGACAGAACGTTTTAAGGATACAACTAGTTTTCCAAAATGTGAAATGGTTTTTTCTCTTTGTTTCAAGAGATAAAAGAAGAATGAAAGATTACCATCTCTTATCAACTATAACCATCTCCCTAGGGAGGGGAAGCCAAGGAGCATCACTCAATTGTCTACTACTTCAGTTCCCTAAAGACCCTTATATACCATACAATGAGATTTGTTAGTCACGTCCACAAAGTTCTCTCTAGGATGAAGCGTAGCAAGTAACATTGCCACAGTATGTATGAGAGGAGCTAACTCCAAAAAGCAGAGGAAACAACTATCCAATAGAACGAAAGTACATTTATGTGGCTAGAAGATAATCACTCAACTGGGACTTCTGCCAGGGAGTCAGGGGTAACAGCCCATGTCTTGCCACAAGATATTCATCATATGTAATTACATCTATACTTGTGTGAAACATTCATAATGAAAGCACAAATTTTGGTAGTTCTGCATTTTACTCCAAACTTGAATTTTGAGTCACATTCACCAGAAAAGTACAGTCTGCATTTATTGATGCATCAAGGCAAGCCACAAGAATTTCTTGAGAAAAAAGTGAAAGAAAGCTTTAAGACTTCATACAGTTTTCACATGAAACTGGGTGGAGTTGATTCGAGTTTGATCCAATTAAAAATTAAATTCCTTTAATGAGAAGGGACAGAGACATGCATCAGCATGGCATCCGGGGAACAGGGAAGCATCAGAGCATTAAGATTCCAGGGATGTCTCCAAGTGTGGTCCCTTATTACAACTGTGGATGACAGGTAGAGCCCAGACTTCAACTGAAGCTGTGACTTGATGCTGTCAGTGCCCAAGAGGCTTGTGCAAAGGTTGGCCTTCAGCTCACACTGTCCAGCTCAGAACCTAATCTGATGTACCAGACCATGTCCAGCTGCATCCCACCACTACCACTGCAAAGATGTACACACACAACACAAGCTGCTCAAATTCCTAGTCCAGTGCCTACATGTCTTGGAAGAAAATAATACTAATTTTGAAGATAGCAGACTTTCCAAGGTTATGAAGTACTCAAATCTCTAATGATGTAGCTATGTTGTAATTTGCTGTATTTCTACAATCTGTCTCCAAGGAAGAAGTTCAAGTCCAGACAAATTCAGTGAAGAGAACCAAGATGTCAAATTTTGCTGCTAAAGTCTTTTTGGTTAATTTGGGTTTAAATTAGTTTTAGTGAATATAAATAGAACCAAAGAGATGTGGGCAGCTTCCAGGTGACAGAGGAGTGTCAAGTGCATTGGCAACTAGAGACCAATATGCTATTTCTCAGACTCAGCAGGCAATCCTGTCAGCTTTGACAGCTTAAACTCTCCTTACAACAGCTATGCTCTCCTGCCAGTTTTAGCTGTCTACAAAGAACTACCGATCCTTCCTACAATATGGGGTTCTGACAAAATGTTGCAAGTAACAGTACTTACACCAGAGCCTCACTTTCAACTTTTATCAATATTCATTGTTTTCCTTCTAATACAACATTCAGAGAATATTTGAGTTTTTGTGAATATCAACGGATTCACTAAATATTTGTGGGTTTTCTTTACCTTACTTTAAAAGTCCTGCCTAACAAAAAAACCCCAACTTCCCATGCCCCTCCAAAAAATAACAGCAAAGGAGGGCCGAAAAAGAGCCATCATTTAGGAGCGACACATACTTAAGAAAGGATACATACACAAAAAACATGAAGTATACATTCATCTTTATGCTAGAATTATTTTTTAAAAAAATCTTTTCAGATATCTGATGATGCACAATAGTAAAATAAACTCTTGATAGTTTCTCCTTCAAATTTTTAAAGTACAGACAAGTAGTGAAGACTACTATGAGGAGGAAATTTGCAACTTTTTCACAAAAAAAAACCCCTGGTAATTAAGGTTACCTTTATTAAGTGGATTGTTGACTCAACCACTAAAATTGAGGGGGGAAAAAGTACACAAACAAGCTAACAAGAACAGTTTCACGTCAGGTTTTCATTTAAGAGGTCCCCAGTCCTTTGCTTTACAGAAAGCTAAAATCAAAGTTTAGATAATCAAAAACTAAATCTCAGGTCACAACGTATTTTTAAATAACTTCTGGTGCTAGAAGGAGTATGAGACAACAATAAAACATCAGAGGAATAATTCTATCATCTGACAAAATCTTCTTGTATCTGTTAATTGTCTGAATTGTGAATATTTTGTATTTTCTGAGCAAATGAATATTGAATGACACTACCCACGAACTTATCAGCAAATACACAGTGATTAAATTTTACTCTGAATTCTGACTGTGTCTGCTCTTGTCAAAAAGTGAGCTGCTGAAAACACAGGGAGCTAGTTGGCACACTCTCCCCCCACCTGCCAGTGTGCAAAGTTTGCATCCATACAGATACAACATGGGCTCTGAATGCTGGAAAAGACTAAAGGGAATATTTAGTATGTAGCAGTAGCCACAGTTTAGTCCAGATTTTGTGTGTATTTGTTGTGTGGCAGGCCAAACATAGTTGCTCTTTGCCAAGAAGGGAAGATGCCACCTGCAGGATCTGCTTGGCACCATCACTCTGTGCAGTCCAAAGGGACCATCACCTCAAAACAATGTCTTCAGCTCTGAGATTGCAAAGCTCCAGAGAAAGCAGTGAAACAACTGCATAGGCCATTTTTTATAGTTCTAGCCATCATCACTTACTCCAGAAACATACTACCGCAATAACATGTACCCTGCTGCTGTACAACCAGTCAGTGGATCACACCCAACCCTTCAGCTCAGGGATCTCACTTACGCCTTATTTTTATTTTAAAAAGCAGTTATTAAAAATTTTGGGTTTTTTTTTTACCGTTCAAGACAGAGCAGTATATGGCACCCATAAAAGAATCTCTTATTCCCAGAAGTCAGTTGATTATTTCCAGCTCAGCTTGTCATGCTCCCAGCTGCAGGGATAGCAGCCTCGAGGAGGAGAAAGAGAAGCTTGTGTGCAGCTACACTCTCCAATGTCAGGTATCTGAGAACACACTCACAAGGTGCGCAGACAGTTCTCACAGAGCCTCAGAAACTCTCTGTCATGGTTCATGTACAAAGTCATAGATATGACAGCCAGTAAGCGATGAAACCAAAAATGTTCTTTCAGTGGCCCTACACCAGCTGCTAGAAGAGCTGTGACTGCAGTCTTTGCCTCAGAAGCCCAGAATGCCCATGCTAGCAAAAGCACATATAAAGATTGTTTGATTCGTTCACAAGCTAAAATAACACAGGAATAATTAAATAAAGCTTAGTGATCACATGTTCAGATGAAAAAGTCAGATTATTCGCCAGAAAGTTAGCTTTACTCCATTATCTCTCCCTGCACCTTTTGCACAGCACCTGACATACAAGTGGAGGAACAGCAATTCTTTATGTTTCTCACCATAAAGGAAACTCATTTTTTCTGACACGTGAAAAGAAAGGGGGTGTGCTCTCACAAAACTTCTGTTCAACACCCCATCCCAATCCAATCTCTGTTCCATTTAATAACAGTTTGATGCTTCCTGCTCCCCACAGGTTTCATTGCAAACTCCTGAGAAAATATTAATATTAGAACTAGTGAGTAGTATTTGGTACGGTTCAAAAAAAAGGAAAACTGACTTCTGTTCACTTAATGAATGAAATATAAAGCACCTCAATTCATGAGTAAGAATTTCTAAGTATCCATCAAATACATCAAAAAATTGTATAAAATAACATATTACTCTTAGACTGCTCACATTAACTTCTGGATGGAAGTCGGTATCTGACTACTTACATGAGATACCGTGTGACCCAAAACTGAATGACCAAAATTCTTATGTATAAAACTATCAAATTAGATTCCACAAGCAATAAATTATGGTGAAATTAGAGGCATCACCTTTAAAGGCAATTCTAGTTAAGTGTTAAGAATTTCTAATTTATTAGTTTTAAATGTTGCCAACACACATTTCCCACAGATTCTCAGAGCAACTATGTTTCCTCAAACATGTTTAAAAAAGACATGCACTGCATAGGAACAAAATTACTGCCAATAATTAAAATAACTGCAAACTTCAAGATTAAGGAGTATTTTAAGTAACTGTGGATTATAGTAGNAACTCTGAAAATTCCCAACAGTGGACAGAGCCATAAAAATCACAGAAATATATCAGACATATGTAAGTAGCACATATAGTACTACATTAACAGATGCTTTAAACTTTCATTGTAACTTCTTTAAAATGCAGAGATATCAAATTTGTTATGTATAGCCAATCAAACTAGGCATATGGATTAAATTTAAGGTTATAAACAAAATCCGTGAGTGTGTGTCAGGCAAAAGACAAGATAACGATTAATTTATAAGACAACATTTTACAGCATGAAATAGGATGGAAAAACTTCAGGAACAATGAATGCTATAGCCAATCTGTTTTTTTCCTTAGGACTCCATGATCATTCAGGTGAAAAGACACCTCAGGAGATCTCCAGTCCAACCTCCTACTCAAAGCAAGTATAACTCAGGAGGTCAGAGCAGGTTGCTCAGGGTTATGTCCAGCCAGGTAAGGTCTCAACAACCTCAAAACAGAGATGGCACAATCTGTTTAATTAGCTGACAGCCCCAGTGGAGGGGAAAAAAAGGGTTTCTCACAGCCAGCCTGAACCTCTCGCTTACAATGCATTATCTCTCATCCTCCCATCACGAACAGCTATAAACTGACCAAGATCTCCCAAGCCCACTCATTCTGTCAATTTTTGCCCAACTGACTGTGCATCCACCCAGGCTGTAATAACTATAACTCAGACACAAGAACATTGCTGGAGACACTAACGAAAGCTTTGCAGAAACTGAGGTGAAGGCTGTTCACTCTACCCTCAGCAACTACTCCAGTCACTTTACACTGCAGATGGCAATCAGATGGGTCAGACATCTTTGATCTTTGGTAATTTCACGCTCACTCTTCTCAGACACCTCCTCCTCCATGGTGCCTAGAAGTCTGTTCCAAGATGACTCTATGATTTATTTTTTTTTTAACATGGACTGGTCTGTAGTGCCCTTTTGGATTTATCTGAAGAGGAGAGCACCATTTGCTTTACTTTTTAGTCATCAGATCAGTTTCCAGCATCTTTCAAGCATGGTAGAGAAGGGTGTCACAGGGATATCAGCCAGCTGTCTCAGGACCCATGAATGCAGCCGGGTGGTTCCCATGGGCTTTTCTGGGTAGAGTCCTCTCAGGTAATCACTCATTCATGACATTCATGAACCTCGTCAGTAAGCACAGAGGTCTGGGAGAAGGCCGTGCAGGTGAAGGCTGATGCCAAGAAGGGAAGCGCCCTACCTTGTCAGTGTTCACTATCAGTACCTCAGCCACTGGCCCATATTTTCCTTGACCAGCTTTTTACTGCTGATGTAGTGGTAGAAGCTCTTATTGTTGTCTTTGACATTCTCCACAAGTTTGAACCCCAGCTGAGCTCTGTCTTTCTGGACACCATCCCTGTGTGCCTATGCAATATTTCTGTGATCATGTTTTGTAGCAAGTCTCTGCTTCCATGTCCTGCTAATTGGGATCCATAGGGTTTTGCCCTGAAAGCCATGACGTCCTCATAGAGAGAAGCTGGTCTTGAGGCAAGTCTGCTTGTCAGATGAGCTGGAAATTCATTCAAAAACAACTGGACTTTCCTACAGATTTGTTTATCAAGAGCTATCGATCAAGCATCAAAATTCAGATACAGCCTCTGGCTTTGGAAGCATCTGTGCTCTAGATGTTCTGTGAACTTGGAAGATGTACTGGGGCAATATTATCATGCACACAATATCCCTGCAACATCCTTTTCCTATCTGTTCTAGACTAGTGATAAAGGAAGTAGATAAGGTAAATGGTCATTTGCTCTAACAGAAACATAAATGTGGGTGTTTTCTATGTCTTTTCTTTAAATGTAATACATGCCAAAAACATGAACGTTAAACCAGCTGTAAGCCACGGCATTCCAGTTGCACTTCAGAATGAACTGACATTCTTCTGCCAAGTACCTGGTACACATCACTGCCAAAAAGGAACCTTAAGCTAGGTTAGGGTTAGGGTTAGCTAGGTAGATCACTGTCTACTCCCCTGCAGGATTTCACCTGACATTTATTCCAGAGGTAAGTGAGATGGTCAGCATGCAGCCTCTACAGTTTAGCATATATTTTAAATAAGACTTTCAGAGCCTTCTGCCTTTGTTCCCCTCAGTCACTATTGCTGAAAATGAAGCAATACAGCCTGTCCATGGGTACTACTGTTCCTGGCTGGTTTCATGACTGGTAAAAATCATGGCCTAACTATACTGCCTGGCAAAGCCCCAGCATATGGCAAGTTATTGCTGTTCTCACTGAAATACACAGAAGCATTACACCAGGATATAAAATAAAACTATACATTCCTACCTGCTTTTGAACTCTGCCTTGAATCAGAAGAGCTCTTTGCAAAAGCATTTGGTAAAATCATGTGTGATTGCTAAACATGCCCTGCTGGGTCTTTAAATCTCCATTAGTGTTCTTTAAGTCAGAGCATCTGATTACATATTGATCAGCAGGAAGATCTAACAAAGTATTGTCATTTGTAGCATCCTTTTTATAACTTGGCATCACGCTCTCCTTAAAAATGCATAGTGACCTTACCCATGTCAAGGCCTTCAAGAAATAATGCACTGAGATAATTAGTTGTTTGCCATCATACATAGCCTTTAGAGCATGTGTCAAGCCCTGAGTCATACTAATGTATTTAACATTTCTCATTAGGACTTAAAAAGCAATTGTGCCTATATAAATCACATATTTATTCCCAACACGTGGTTTAGTTACACTGTATAAAATGATGAAAACGACTTCCTGTCCACATTAGCTATGTCTGACATAGACTAAAATGCTTTTATTAGATTTACTTTGCAGTACACAAACTGGATGGGTTAAGCTGCTCATATTTTTAAGCAACAATCTCTGTACAGACATAGAAAGTGGTATATGTACTGCATCCTTCTGAAGATATCTGGACCACTAACATTAATAATATGACAAACTGCCTCCATCATTAATCTGGATGCTGAAATTCAATAAACATTACTAAAAAATTCTGACCACTAAAATCACAGCCACAGCAGTTTCAAAAGCAGTGTTTATCAGACACTGAGTGATGCTGGACAGAAATCCAGTGAGTGCTTCCCTCAGTCAATGTAGATGATTCATGAGAATGCTTTCCACACTGAAAACTCATGCCAAGTCACCAGTTCACGTAAAGTAAAAAAGAATTCTAAGAATTTTTCCAGGAAAATATATCTTCTTGTACAAATCATTTCTCATGGGACTTAAGCTTGAAGAATCTGTGTCAGGTACCCAGTTCAAGTTTTGTGATGAAAAGAACCAAAGCTCTGTCATTACTGGTGTCCATCCCCTGCTTCAACACAGTCAAGACAGAGACTCCATCCAATGTTTATGTGCATATGTATGCCTTATGTATGTGGAGGCATACTTTATATGGTTTGAAGACATTAATAAATTCATAATTTCAAGCATTACGGTAAAAAGCATGGTAATTCTATTATCTGTTTGGTGCCAGGGATAAAAAAAAAATCACCCACTCTTAAGTGAAAATTGTGAAAGTCTACCGCTGTTTATTTTTAAGTTTAAAACAGTCTCCAAAACATTCAGGTGGGATTTTCTGTTTGTCTTGTGTTTGTTTGGAGGTTTTTGGCAGGTTTGTTCTCATTATTTTGGGTTTGGGGTTCATTTTGGTTTGGGTTGGGTTTTTTTTTTTAAAGTAGCAACAACTCTGAGTGGTCCGAACCGTGGGGAGGCTGAGCCCGGTGGATCACGTGAGCCCGGGGCTTCTGCGCTGCCCGGCCCTTTGCCGAGCGGGCGTCGCGAGGCGTCCAGTGTGGTGATGCAACCGACCCCGGAAAAGCCAGCAGGGGGGGCGGCGCAGGCCACGAGTCAGAGTGCCGACCGCGCAGACCAACCGCGTGGCCAGTGCAGGGCTGGCGGTGGGGCTGCGGCAGCAGCAGCGGCGGTGGTGACAGCGGAGTGGCGGCGGCGACAGCCCACAGAGCAGCAGCACCAGTCCTGCAGCAGCG
>VYZS01099187.1:36987-47748 GCA_013400695.1 Neodrepanis coruscans | reverse complement strand
GCGCTGGGCGAAGCCGCCGCTCCATCCTTGCCACTGTCCTGCCGCTGCCGCCGCCGCTCGCAGCCCCGGCAGCTCCCCGGGGCTCCCCACCGCATGCCTCGGCTGTGGGTACAGCCCGCCTGGCTTCACGCTCCAGCCCCGCCTTGGCTCGGAGCAGGGCCATGGCCGACCCCAGCCCGGGACCGGGTTCGCGTCTCCCGCAGCAACTCCGGATGGAGCGAGCACCGCCTGTACTGGCAAGCTCGCGCCGCGCTGGCCAGCAAAGCCGGGGCCGCACAGCGCCGAGACTCTGCATCGGACTGGAGCCGCACCCCCCAGCAGCAGCGCCCGCCGTCCGCGCTGCCGGGGGTGGGGGGAAGGGCAACCGAAAAAACCATGCGGGCATGGGGGCAAGCGGCCCCAGAGCAGAAAGCAGTCGCCAGGGCCGCCAGCGCAAGGCAAAGTAGCCGTACCATGGCTTGATCGTTTTTAACTTTCATTTTTTAGCCCCACGACAAGTTACTCATATAGATAAAAGCCTAATGAAATGTAAGTGAAAGTTGGAACTTAATTTTCTTAGGGGAGTGAAAATCTGAGTTTCAGTAAAACAAGAAGGACTATTTTAACTAATTCTGCATAGGCTAGTGAGGAAATTATTTGAGAGCACTCACACCATTAATATTTCCTGTCTTGCCCAGTCCACTGGCTATATTGAATATTACAATGTTTTAAGGAAGGTCATTCTTGTTGTAGAGACACTTCATTTTTTGGAAGCTTTTACAATCATCTTAGACAAATATCCTTCAGGAATAGATTAGACAGAATTGATACTACCACAGAGTGGAGGAAGGAATAGGTAAGTTCTGAAGGTTATTCTCCTGTCTTATTTTCTATTTCGAACTGAACAAACCACACCTGAAAATCAGACAATTCAGCTGCTCTACAGAATGACAAAGCAGCAGAAGTTTAGAAGACAGCTTTCATGGAAATTAAGGACTGGAAGCCAGTATTTTAAGAAGTAAGAAAAAAAAGAGCATTAGGGGGTGAGAAAATAAAGCTACACACATTGTGGTATAATCAGTGGTATTTGGGCCTATAATGAGCTTGTTTCTTTCAGATTCTTCCATTAGATGTTTCCTTATGAGCCATTTAAGACCCTTCTGAACTTGACTGCTATCTAGCAAACGATGGTGGTATACATGGTTAATGTTAAAGTTGGGGTCACTTATCAATAACAAGATGAGATAAAGGCAATCAAATGTTACTACTCTTTAGGGTTCATTTTGTCTGAAGACAAACATGTTGATCCCAATTAATCTCCAAAGTGAAAGTAGAAACAACACAAGTAGCAGGCAAAGTACAGAGGGTCAAGATGAATTTTAACTATTTTCCATAGTTTCCTGGCCAAGAGGGAGATTATTGATAAGCTTCTGAAAAAGCTTCTGTTGCTGCTGCTGCTTACTACACCTGAGTTTTTAAGAAAGAACTTCAATCTTAAGGGCTGTCAGTATGGCACCTATAATGAGCATAATATTCATTTCAAAAGGATAACTACTGAAAAAATAAATGACAGGCTAAATTTTGCATCTCTATAAGCAGAACTGATGATCTCCCAAGATAGTGTTCCCAGCCCACACACCCCTCACACTACCAGGCACTGTTGCATCTTTTCTTTTTTCCCCCAGTCTTCCTTATTACATTTCCTTGGCAGAAATTCCACTGTGGGTGCTAGCAACAAACTTGCCTTGATTCTGCTCATCATAATCCCCTGTGACAGCTTATTATCTCATTATCAACATTAATAATAAATGTGTGTTTCTCTGAATATGCAATGTGAGAACCGAATATATATATGTGTGTGTGTGTGGGTGTGTGGCTTCATACTGAATTTATTTGAATATGTAATGACTGGTATAAATGCAGACTCAAAGCTCTATGAGGAAATTTACATGCAGAACCAGGTTTGGTTGAGAGCCATGACAGAGACTTCTTGTGTGCCTGTGGATAAGTTATTTGACCCCATCCACACCTTTTTCCTCTTTCTTGAAATCCTTCTTGCACTTTTAGGGAATGTTTTAATTTTGGTGTGCTACATATTATAATGTATATGTATACACAGTCCAACCGATACTTGCATTTTAATACTCATATGAGCATTGGATTGTTACAACTACAAACTGATAAGTATAGAATTAATCTGATATTTGTTTGTCTGATGATATGTATTTTAGAATAATTAATGGCTTATTTTTGTCTTTCATGCTGTCTAATTATAAATATGACTTTCCAAAGAAAAACAACCTTTTATTTTTATCCTAACACAATTATCTTTTTATTTAAAAGTTCCTGGATTTGAGTGAATTAAAGTATTATAGTATAATTTCAAGTACCAAAGCTGACACACTATCAAAACTGGTTTCATAGGTGAAATAAAAAAGCAGAACATTCTTGTCATAAAATAAGAACTGGGCATACAAATAGGTCTTAAAAAAATAATTTCTCTTTTTAATTTCTGAGAATATTTTTGTTGATATTTCAATTTCAAGTAGCCAGAGCTGTAAAGGTTTTAGAACTGCCTATAAAAAATAGCGGTCAAAAGGAGCATTCCTTTAATGAATATTGGAGACTACAGCTCATTTGGCCTTCTGGGATGGAAAACATGCTAGTGGAAATAAATGCTTATTTGCAGTAGAGGATTCTGGAACTCCTCAACTGTTACTGAGGAAAACTCTTTCATTCTTGCCAAAGGCATATTCCAGTCCAAGGACAGGAGACAGTGTTAACAAAACCATATTTATTTGGGTGAGTACCCAGCCATGTCCTTATACTTCTGGTTAAATTTCACAAGAAAAAAATAGAATTAACAAAATCTGTGGAAGGTCAGAATATCTGAAAATAATTTCATTTACTTTCTAATGCAAATTGATAAAGATACATTAATCTTAACAACTCTATTCTGACCTCAGTCTATCCTAGCTGTCAAATTTTATGCAGAAAGCATGAGTGCAAGAAAAAATATCTAAACTCATGGAGAATGTCTAGAAAATAGTACAATTAAGGTAAGAAAATGTCACTTTGACAGCTCTATGTGTCCCTAAGCATTTCACAAAACAATTGCTTGTATGAAACAGCTCTTGCATAAAGTTAAAAAAAATAAATAAAACAATGGAGTGTACTGTCTAGAAAGGAGTCTAGTCTAGAAAGAAAGATTTATGTGTTATAGAACATCAAAATGGAATGACAAACTTTAAAAACAGAGAGGAGGATGCACATATGGAATGCCGGCATTGAGTATTTTATCTGTTCTCCTACAGAAAAATAAAAAAAACACAAGTGGTTCAAAGTACAGTAGAAACTCTTTTTTAAGCATAAATGCTGTGTTGTTTAGTGCTTCACTGAAATATAAACTCAGCAGCTCCAGTTTCATTTGAAAGATAACAAAAACAATAGAAGTTGTTCAATTTACTGAGTTGAAAATTCAGGAAGACAAAACTCTTTTCCTTAGCTGAGATCTCTTCCCCACCCTTTTGAATTCACTCAAAATTTGAAGCTCTTTGAAACATCGCTCTTTGAAACAGAGTCTACAAGAAAAGAAAGTTAAACAAGCATAAGTGAATCTCATGAAGGAAGGACTAAATATAAACAAAACATTGCTTTGAAGTTCTTGTTTTTCTTACTGAAGAACATTTCTCCTCTAAACTGTAACTCAAATTATAAACTGTTTTCAGAGCAGAAGTGTCTTCAGAAACATGACAGAAGGAAGAATATGCCACTTGTAAGATCTATACATAAATTTGTCAGGAAGCATCAATATGGTCAAGCAGCTGCAATTAAGAAGGTGTCTAATGCAGAAATATTCAAAAATCCATGCTCTAGGGACCATGAGTTTGATGTGTTTGGAAGAGGTCTTCAAGCAGTGGGATCAGAGAAAGAGGAACAAAGATTGAAGGGCTGGACTTTCTCATCTATGACAATGCTTCTGTTTCCACTTAAGTTCCTAAATAATAAAACAACTGAAATCATACTCCTTGCATGATATTTTGTGTGAAATTGTCCTCTTTACTAAAATATAATACTAAATATACTAAAAGCAGTTTTAGCTGTTAAAACTAGCTTGGCATCCCAGGTATGTCCAGGGCTAAGATGCAGCTACTGAAAGCAGATACTTGATGTCCTACAGAGCTGAACCATTCTCCTCTGGCATATAACCAACTCTCACAAAGTGTCACCTTCCCTCTTCTCTTGCTTTAGAGAACTGGAGAATTCCCAAAAATATTTCCTACATATTCGATGCCTTCTGTTGATTTCTAAGATCCTTGGAAGACTGGTTTCAAACTTACTGTCAGTGTCCTCCCACCAATGTCAAAATCATGTTAATTCATGTGATGATTTTCCTGTGTCTCCACACCTAGAAAGCTTCACATTGAAACTCAGACTGGCTGAAAGTTGTGCTTTTGATTTAATCCTCATTTTTTGCCTTAAACTTTTTTTTAAATCATAGACTTTTCAGAGTCTTGTTTAGACAGTAAGATCAGGACTGCAGAACTTAAACTTGCTGAAAAGAAGACTAAGCGAAAAAATTACTGCAGAATAAACTTGGTTAGATTCTCTGAGTGTTACTCTATTATGAATATTAAATAACAAATATAATAACCCTGTTCTGCCAATTTCTGTTCTGCTTCATTCAGCCTATGCAGAGTGTATTGAGATTTCCATCCCTCCGTAAACCCCTGGAATTTCTTGCTGGCTATTAACAAACAAAAACATCGGGAAATGTTCTTGCTAAAGAAATTTTTATAAAAAATAAAACTAATGTAAAATTTTTACTTCCTTGCCCAAGGATCAAAATTTCCTGTTTGGTTTCTGTCTATCCAGCTGCCTGTCTAATCATTCCCTCTTCTCTACTGCTACTAACTTGTGCCAATTCCAACCTTCAACCTTACAGAAATTATTAGAAGGAGATCTATGGATTTTATGTCTACATTACCTACTTAATCCTAACCATTTTAATTAATTAAGCAAAGTCTTCCTCTGGCATTCTGAGGCGGTTTGACTTGCATAAAAGTTTCTAGCTCATATACATATAGCAAATCACACGAAATGCAGATAAATATGAAGAGATTTAAAATGTCTCTTTGTTATAGACACTGGCTGGCAAATATTTTAGAATGTCCTCATAAAACTTCTTAAGAGAAACTTAACTTCTTATTAAAACATACAGGAGCTTTCTGTGGTCTTGCAAAGATCAGGATCATAGCACATATCACAAGATCACAGAATATGCTGTATTGGAACAGACCCACAAAGACCATTGAGTCCAACCCTTAGCCCTGCACAGGACCATCCTCAGGAGTTACATCATGTGCTTGAGAGAATTGTCCAAACACTTTTTGAATTGTGGCGGCTTAGTTCTGTGACCACTTTCCTTGGGAGCCTGTTCAGTGCCCAACCACCCTCTGGGTGAAGAATCTTTTTCTAATATCTGACCTGAAACCTCCCCTGACACAACTTCAGGCCATTCCCTCAGGTCCTGTCACTGGTCGCCACAGAGAAGAGATCAGTGCCTGCCCCTCTTCTTCCCATTCTGAAGAAATTGTAACTGCAATGTGGTCTCCCCTCAATCTCCTGTTCTGCAGGCTGAACTAATTGCCTTCAGCCACTCCTCAAACAGCTTATTGTTTAGGTTATAATAGTGCTAGGAAGTTGTACTTTTTCCTTTCATGGATGAATGGTTACACTCAAAGATTTGAGGTGAATGACACAACATCCAACCAGAGAGCAGTGACAGCTGGTTTTCCTCAAGGATCTGTGTTGGGACTGCTGCTGTTTAATATCTTTGTTTGTGACATGGACAAGTGGGATCAAATGCATCCTCAGCAAGTTTGCCAATGGCACCAAGTCATCATGGTTGACACACTGGAAGGAAGGGATGCCATCCAGAGGGACCTTAAGAGGTAAACCCATGCAAAATCCATGAAGTTCAACAAGTTCAAGTACAAGGTCCTGTACCTGCATCTGGAGAGTCCCAAGCACAAATACAAGCTGGGGGATGAACAGATTGAGAGCAGCTTGGAGGAGAAAGACATGAGGGTGTTGATGGATGAGAAGCTCAACCTGACTTGGAAATGTGCACTTGCAGCCCAGAAGGCAAATCACACCTGGGCTTCATCAGAAGCAGTATGACCAACAAGTTGAGGGTGGAGGATTCTCTCCCTCTATTCCACTCTGATGAGACTCCACCTGGACTACTGCATCCCGCTCTGAGGCCCCTAACTTAAGGACACGAACCTGTTGGAGCAGATCTAGAGGAGATCATGAAGGTAATCAGAGAGCTGGAACACCTCTCCTTTGAAAACAGTCTGAGAGAGTTGGGCTTGTTCATTATGCAGAAGAGAAGGCTCCAGGGTGACCTTGAGNCAGTGACAGCTGGTTTTCCTCAAGGATCTGTGTTGGGACTGCTGCTGTTTAATATCTTTGTTTGTGACATGGACAAGTGGGATCAAATGCATCCTCAGCAAGTTTGCCAATGGCACCAAGTCATCATGGTTGACACACTGGAAGGAAGGGATGCCATCCAGAGGGACCTTAAGAGGTAAACCCATGCAAAATCCATGAAGTTCAACAAGTTCAAGTACAAGGTCCTGTACCTGCATCTGGAGAGTCCCAAGGACAAATACAAGCTGGGGGATGAACAGATTGAGAGCAGCTTGGAGGAGAAAGACATGAGGGTGTTGATGGATGAGAAGCTCAACCTGACTTGGAAATGTGCACTTGCAGCCCAGAAGGCAAATCACACCTGGGCTTCATCAGAAGCAGTATGACCAACAAGTTGAGGGTGGAGGATTCTCTCCCTCTGTTCCACTCTGATGAGACTCCACCTGGACTACTGCATCCCGCTCTGAGGCCCCTAACTTAAGGACACGAACCTGTTGGAGCAGATCTAGAGGAGATCATGAAGGTAATCAGAGAGCTGGAACACCTCTCCTTTGAAAACAGTCTGAGAGAGTTGGGCTTGTTCATTATGCAGAAGAGAAGGCTCCAGGGTGACCTTGAGGCATCTTCCAGAAACCAAAGGGGCTACAGGAGAGCTGGAGAGGGACTTCTATACAAAGCCGAGTAGTACCAGGAAAAGGGGGAATGGCTTTAAACTGAAAGATGAGTTTAGAGTAGATGTTAGGAACAAGTTCTTTTCTCTGACAGTAGTGAGGCACTGGAACAGGTTAACCAGAGCAGTAATGGATGCCCCATCCCTGGAAGTGTTCAAGGCCAGGTTGGATGGCACCCTGGAAACCTGATCCAGTGGAAGGTTTCCCTGATCATGGCTGGGGAGTTGGAACAAGATCACTTCTCAATTCTGTTCCAATCTAAACCATGCTATGTTTTTATGATTCAGTTCATCTTAAAACCATTATCTAAACATTTAGAAGAAGTAATTTCTGTTTTTGATTGGCATCTCATCCAGCTGTATTTTCTTAATGGTGGTTACAGAGCAAATGCATTCATCATGTCTTCCTTTGCTGACTTCTTGAATCCTCGTGGATCCTTAAATGCAACTCTTATTCACCAGTCCTCCATACAAACAGTTTTATGCAGAAGAGCAAAGTTTTCTGTCTGTTTCTCCTACTTTCTGTGGCTGAATCAACCCATGCATTGCCCTTAGGTGTCAGAAGGAATGCCTGTTTTGACTTTGTTTTGTTGAAACTTGACAATTTAAATCCAAGCTGAACTTATGCATTTTGCATGAAAAAAGGTCAAAAATCATTAGAAAATAATGACTTCTGATGACTGAAGGCTTCAGTGTCCTAAACCTACAACGTCCTAGACTGAAAGTTCTGGAAGAAACATAAGATCATCTGATCTAGGAACAAATCCGAATTCTTTTATAACATCTAACAGAACCTAACCCACCCACAAACACCAGGTTAAGATTCATTCCTTCTTCTGAGCTGACGGAATTGGTTTGGTTTTGGCCATCTCCCATGTGACACAGCTCTAGGCAGGAAGGTCAGCGTTACCAATCTCATCCATTCCAAGCAAGCTACTATTAATTGATCCCTCTGAACTTACTCTGTCTGTGAGTCTACTTCAGGTATTGATTTGTTCATTGCCCTCATCTACATTATTCAACACTGAGTTTTTTCTTCCAGGTAATAAAGCGCTTACAAGTTTTAAAGTCGATTATAGCCCTACACATTATCAACAAATAGAGCTCCAGATAATTTAAAGGGTAGCTCTGAACATAATTTACAACAGAATTCATGTATTTAGATTGAGTGCATCTTGGGATGCTTAAATTTGAAACAGATGGTCAGGTGATTTGAAAATCACTCAAGGAAATCTCAAAATTAACTCAAAGCAATATGAAGGAATATCTGCTAGATTTAAAAAGCAAAAGAGATGGGGCTGTTGATTGGGCTGGAGAGTAAATGAGACTACGATAGATGTTTGATTCTATAGACTGGAAAGAATAATTTTCTGGGTTAAGAATATGGTATTCACCATGATACATATTTAGGAAGAGAGAGACACATTCTGACAGGCAATGCTTAGTTTCAGACAGTTTAAAATCAGTGCCAATATAGAAACAGGAAATTTATCTTATAAATAAACATGACTAAATATATGAAGACTCCAGGAATTTGAAGTGACAGTTTAAGTGGCACCTTGTGGTTCATCATATTTGATCCCACTGTGTCAATGTCAAAGTGGCAGCTGGTATCAAAAATTGCTGGTGGGGAAGAGGATAATAAGCTTCTCTCCTTATCCTTGCTACTTTTCCTGACCAAGTTATTCAAATTTATGGGGGATGGAAATTGGGACAGAGGGTTTGAAAGTATAAAAAGGAAGGAATGTCTAGGTTCACTATACTTAGATCATGCTTTCGTGTAAGAAAAAAGTTAAAATGGTTCAGGATCAGGTAGGGAGGAAATCAATAATACCTCTCTATAGACATGTCATTTTTCTCTCAAGTTGTGGTCTATGATCTCCAGCCCCATCCTAAATTCACCCTGTTGTACATACAATTTAATTGACTTGTGTAGCTGACTGCTTTGTGTAATGGAGAATATGGCTCCAAATCCCACCAAGCAGAGTCAAATCTCACAATAGCTAAATAACTGCCCCAGTTCTTGAGTTACTGGATGAGGAAAGAGGACAGCAATGATTTCTCATTCTCCTGTTAGTCATCTGAGTCTTCCCAGAAAATGTGTGGCACTCCTAATATATTTCACCTGGATGCTGAATGTTTTTGTGACTGCCTTGAAAGTCAGATACTTCAGTACTTAGCATCAAAAGATTTGTCCCTCTTGCCCCCATCACAGTCTTATACATAGAACTGTTATTCAGAATTTGGTATTCCTGTTTTTTTCATATAAGGAGTCTGCTAGTAAGGCACAAGAGTTTTGTGCAGTGTATTACTGCTGGAGAAGATAGTTGGCAGCTATAGCACTACTAACAAGAGACTACCCACCAATACTGATGACTCTGTTCAGCCAACTCCTCCAGATGAGACAACATTGATTTCTCTACTGTTAAACTTTATTTTGCCCTGGTAGAGCCCCATGTCTTCCTTGTTCAGTCCATCCACTAGACCATACTTTTCTCTGTATCTTGAAGTGAAATGCCTATGCAGGAGTGTTGTGAACACAGTTTAATTTTCATCGTTATCTTATCAAACTCTCACGTGGTGCACCTGACCTTCAGAAGACAAGGAAAACTGATGACCTAGGGCATTATGGAGCTTTCTCAAAACTTCCCATGGATCAGCAATAGTCACATATATTGGAGCTAGACTGAAAGGACACTGCTTTCCAGTAACATCTGGAGACCAGGAATTAAAAATATATTCAATATCCACCACTTTGCACAAATGTCAACACAGAGCATAAATCTGGGTCTGGCTGAAAGACAGTTATCTCCTTAAAGATGATACCTCTATCATTTGCACCTGCCACCCTTGGCAACTATCTAATGTCTTTCGTCATTAACCCTATATTTATATTAAAAGTTGGGCTTCAGCCTTTGGAAATGTGTAAGTTAGCTTTTCATCTTCTCCAAAGTATACTCATTTCTTTCTAATATATTTATGGCATTTCCACATTCATCGGTATTTGAAATCCAGTCTTTAAATTGTCCTATATATGCACATATATTTATGAGTTAATAAAAAGATACCATTTCCACAATTTTTTCTACAATGAAATAGCCTGTGAGCAAATTACATTTTCTTTTTACTGTTTACTCAGCACAGTGAAAGAATATATTGACTGCTAAGTTTCTATGACTTTTTCCTCTACGGCATAAGAAAATGGACTCCCACTCTTATTAATTTCAAATATATTCTTTGTTGTTCCATAAATTGTCCCTGCAGCTCTGACTTCCTTGCAGATTTACAGGTAAAAAAGAATTAATACACCTATTTATTTATTGTAATTTCCAAAACAGCTGTGCATCCACATGTTCCTCAAAAGAGTTTTATGCACTGTGGGTGTTTCAATTATAAAACCATGTGGCATATAAAAACAAAGCCACTTAAAGAGATGAATTTTTTAATTAGGTGACTGGAGCCATTATAATAGCCTGTGATCTAGATCTTGCTTCTATTAATCTTTTCCTTATTGTTCTCACATGAGTTGCACCACTAAATCAAAACTGTACATATGAAAAGAATACCATGTCGCGTTGTTTGTTCTCATTTCATTTCTGTAACTGTCTGCTGTTCGTATGTCAAAGATCCCTGTACAATCTGCCACTTTGTTAATGAGTGAATGATACCGACCTTGA
>VYZS01099187.1:21002-35304 GCA_013400695.1 Neodrepanis coruscans | reverse complement strand
AAAGTGTTCAAATTCACCGTCCAGAGTTTGGCCTCATTAGAGTACTTTAGGCAGAAAGAGAAGAAGAAACAGAAGAAAGAAATCTCTGTCTAGAATTTGTTTTCGAGTCATTTCTTAGGTAATTTTTGATCTAAATAATGTCACTAAAGATAAGAATGTCTTTTATATGAATATACAAGACAGAATTTAATTAAAATGTTTTAAATAACCTCATTATTGGGAAAAAAGAAAAAAGCAACAACAAAAAATAAGAGTCAGGCAAGATCATTGCTGTCATACAGCATGGCAGAGAGCTATCTATTGCTGTTAAAAAATAAAATGGAAAATAAAAGGACTAGGGATAATTCAGGTCCCACACCACAGACATTTCACAGTTATATGATATCCAGAGCCACCACCTAGACATAGGATAGAAACAGGTTGCCTCAATCACCTTATATTGATCAAGACCAACCAATATAAGAAGTGTGGGCAACAAATCATCCAGAGTCTCATGAGGGGCAAAGTTCTCAAGATGGTCTTTGCCAGTGAGGATGGTTTATACTATGAGAATTTTATCAGTTTAACTCTTTCCACACCATCAATATCAAGGATACTCTCCTCTCTCTAAGCTAACAAAATACCAAACCAAATAATATTTAAGTTTTGAGGATGGTGAAATCCTCCATTTCAGGGGATTCAATCTGTGTTGTGATGCTGACACACTATTATTGACATTGTTGATATTGCTGATACCATTGTTATTGAGATTGTTGGCTGATGCCATGAAATATGCCAACTGTCTTGTCAGGAGGGACACATGGCTGGGGATTCTCGATAAAACTCCTATTCCACTGCACCAATCAGGATGAGCACAAGTGGTTTGTGGGCTCACAACAGGGCACAATACCAAATACAGTCCAGCCATACTGAGAGGGGTACATGGGACCAGCTTCATGCCTAAATGACTGTCTAATGACAATGGTCTTGAGGGACAACCACACCAAATCTCACTTTTGCTTTTGCTCAAGCTGCCATATCCATGCCTACAGTAACACAGACACACAGAACCACGTCCACTGAAACCAGTGAAGGAGGGATTCTCAAATGAGGCATCTCACTCACTTCTGGGGAGAGCATGAAAGAACAAATTGTGAATGTCAGGAGCTGGTCAGGTAGGTCACTTAACATAATCCTGAAGCCACTCCTGCTAAGGAACCAGCATCAACTAAGTAGAAGGTGGGCTGAGGACAGGGTGTACTACCCTAGTGTACTGCTCTTAAGCGCATCAGCCGTATGTCAGAGTTTATCAAAATGTCAGGAAAATTGGCAAATATATTTTTGGCTGACATAAATTATTTCAACATAATTAAAAGGCTGTAAAAATTAGAATAAGGACAGTATTTGATTTATAAAAATGCCTAAGTTATTTCAGATAGGATGATATAAACCCATATTTTTTAATCCAGCCTAAATAAAAAATGACAAGTATATTTTTTAATAACCTAATTCTTTAATGTATTCTGCCACTAATCCAAATGTGTTTGGGTAAAATGCTTATTCCAGGGATTTCTGGTTTCCTGGCAATTAAGTGAGAAAATAATAATTATTGTTACAATTATTGCTACTGTTAATAATTATCATAATGCTCTATCAGAGAAAATTATTCTGATTTAGGCACAAGCATGAAATTGTCAACAACAAAAAATTTCTGGAAATAAAAGGAGTTTTAGAAAAAAGTATATTTGATCACGATGCAATGAAAAGAAAGTAGAGTATTTGCCAAACTGATGATTAGGCTGTAAAAAGATTCAAAAATAACTAATTCATTTGTAATAGCGTGCATTTATTTTTAAGGTTTCAAAGCCTGGAAAGTTCTTGGTGTTACAAACTAGATACTTGAGAGTGAACATAAGGCTGTCTGGATCACATTGTCCTTTTAGTAACATGATTAAATCAAGTTACAGATAGCAAATAAAACTTTTATTACTGGAAAATTATTTCATCTAGCACATAAAACTGCTGGAAGAGTCCTTTCTTAATTACAAATTTTTCTTTGGTACTATTGTGCAAATGTTTCCTTAGAAGAACAAGCACTGCTAAACTAAATTAGAAAAAAAAATCAGGGCTTTATGATCTTTATAAAAAAGTTATAACAGTTTTCAGAAATGTATTCTAGGTATAAGGTAGGGAAAAGAAGTGAACGATCACAGACTCAGGTATGGCTATCATTTGTTTTATTGTAAAATGGTCTTGTGGTTTAAAATTGAACTGGTCAACATTGGGGCCAAGCTGCCTGAAAGTTGACCCATGGGTCTTGGGATAAATCATAAAAAAAAAAAAACACCTCAGTAGAAATGCTACCCTCCTTTAAAAGAAAGTTTTGAGATATTTTTCTGTTTTGGTTAAACACAAATATTAAATAAATTTAGAGTAGATTAGACAAAATATATCTGTTAAAGCAACAATAGTTTTTACAGCAGAGATGAACTTAGGCAAGTTTCAGCTTCACTGTTATGCAGCTGAAATTACTCTCATAAATAGAATTAATCTGCTCTTAACTAGTGAATTATGGTTGACACCCTGTAATATTTTGGAGAATAAATTAGAAGTGTAAGAGAATTACAACAGAGTAAAAGTTACTCCAGAAATAGTTTCCAAAAGGTCTTGATATACTGGAGCAACTTCATAAAAGAGGAAGATGCCCATTTCTTTGTGATCCCTTCATTTGTAGCTGTTGTTATCTAGTGTTTCACAGAGAGGCCTTCTGGAAACAATACTGACTTGTGCCCAGTTTTGTCATCTCCATTTTTATCTAGTTCCATCATACTTTTAGTTTCTCAGATTTATAGAAATGATCCTTCTGTCCACACCTTTCTTGACAACACCTTCCTCGAGCTTCCCTATAAATAAAAATAAGCCCAGTTGACATCAAGCCATAATTTGCATGAGCTTGTTTTGCCAGATTCTGTAGAATTTTCTTGAGATATGTTCCAACACATGAGGAGTTGAGAGGAAGCATCTCAAGGTCACCAGAAAGGAGGGTGTAAGCAAGAGAAGTGTACCCAGACTCGTCATCAACATGTCTCATGCTGTTGAGAAGAGCAAAACCCTGCCCCTAGCACAGCGCTGTTGTGCAACACAGCCTGGGTGGCCAGTCCAGAAATACACACTTGCTCACACGACTGACTTGTCTTCTCACACTTGTCTCCTCCTGACAGACTTGTCACCTGCTGCTGCTGACATGGTCTCTGCCTTTGCAGCCCTAGGTGTTTGTAATGCAGGTTGCAGATTTTAGTATTCCATGCAGTATGTGCCTGTAGTCATGAGAGGCATCCTGGAAAGTTTCCCTGTGTGTTATGTTATAGCTGACAGGATAGTCACGGATGTGCTGCCACTGCTGCTGCTCAGAAGCTCCTTACAAGACTGTTCCTCTCCCATGCTCTTGTCAAGAAATTTTTGCAAGTGTCCTGTGCCATGTTAAATGAAATGTTTCTACTCCATTTAAAGACCCCTATGACAACAGTATTCCATTTACCACATTACACCCAGGAATACAAAAGTAGCTGTCATTCATAAATCTCTTTTCTCTAAAAGTTATTTCGAGATGACCTGCCAAGAAAGGAATGTTATGGTCAATGTGCTTTATTGTTTTTTTTTGTCTGTGGCTAGGGCGCTTCATCCTTGGCATGGTGGTAACTTGAAATCATGATGATATACCCTCATTACATTTTGAAGAAATGGGCCACATCGTGTCCAAACTAGAAGCATACAATTATCTTTAACTATATCCCACCAGTAGTGCTTCTGCTACATCATCTTGGAATTCCAAGTGCTACTGCTGGCATGGCCATGATGCAGTCAGGTACCCAACATAGCCTCATCTTCTATTCCCTGTCTCCCATTCTCCTAGCCCTGAGTTTGCTCTCCTTTATTTGTTTTGTTGCATCTATAAGCAAAACCCACCAAAATTCATTACATGAAAATGACTACTTACCTATCTGTATCATAGGAACAAATGTCTTATTCTTCTTTGGTTTTTGGTTCTTTCAGTATCTTGCTATTCATGATATACCTCTAGGCTTGTGAAATGCTTTCTGTCACACTTGCTTTAGTGTGCAAAGGGCATTTATGGCAGTTTCTTTGCCTGATAAATCCTACGGCCTGGGCTCCCAAGTAAATTAACTCATCTAATTCACCAAAACTAGAGCTCCAGTGCCAGAGCTGCCTGGATGGAGAGTGTGATCAGTTATGGTGAAAGCACTAAATCTGATAAAAAAAGGTCAATTGGAAATGTAAAGAACACTTCATTTTCCATAAAGTACTATAGATCTGTATTGGGTTTTCTGTGGCCAGGTTTCGGTAGTGGGTTGGCTACAGGAATGGCTTCTGTGAGAAGCTCCTAGAAGCTTCCTGCATGTCTGGCAGAGCCAAAGCCAACTNTAGGAGGGACCCTATGGGAAGCAGGGGATGGATCCTCTCTCTGAGCAGCACCAGAAAAAACACCTGACGATAACCCCCGTTCCCATCTCCCTGCACCACTGGTGGAGAGGAGGTAGAACTTGGAAGAAGGGGGGTGAGAGGAAGGTGTATTTAAGATTTATTTTACTTCTCATTCTTGAACTCTGATCCTGTTAGTAATAAATTTAATTAATATCCCCACTTGGAGTCCATTTTGCCTGTGACAGTGATCAGTAAGGAATCTCTTATGGTCCTTATCTCAACTCATGAAACTGATTCCTAAAATCAGAGAAAAAAACTTCAAAACAAAATTAATAGAGGTAAAAGGTATGGTTTTTTAATGGAAGTTTCCAGATCCAAAGGAGAGAGAAATAGCCCTTATCACACCATAATTGTGATATCCATCAATTCTACCACTGCTCAACATATCCAACCAGAGTTTGTCTCACCCCTGTGCCCTCCCCTGCTCTGCATCCCCAGGTTCTCTAGGCCCTCTATTTTGTCTTGCTACCCCTCTTATCTCTGAAGGAATGTTAAACATAGCTTTGCAATTCATGGAAAAAGGCCTAACAAGTAACCGTATAGTCAGGTTAAAACCCCAGAAATATGAAGGAAAAACCCCAAGGCATCATAANTGGACTCACACTGGAGCAGTTCATAAAGGACAGTTTCCCGTAGGAGGGACCCTATGGGAAGCAGGGGATGGATCCTCTCTCTGAGCAGCACCAGAAAAAACACCTGACGATAACCCCCGTTCCCATCTCCCTGCACCACTGGTGGAGAGGAGGTAGAACTTGGAAGAAGGGGGGTGAGAGGAAGGTGTATTTAAGATTTATTTTACTTCTCATTCTTGAACTCTGATCCTGTTAGTAATAAATTTAATTAATATCCCCACTTGGAGTCCATTTTGCCTGTGACAGTGATCAGTAAGGAATCTCTTATGGTCCTTATCTCAACTCATGAAACTGATTCCTAAAATCAGAGAAAAAAACTTCAAAACAAAATTAATAGAGGTAAAAGGTATGGTTTTTTAATGGAAGTTTCCAGATCCAAAGGAGAGAGAAATAGCCCTTATCACACCATAATTGTGATATCCATCAATTCTACCACTGCTCAACATATCCAACCAGAGTTTGTCTCACCCCTGTGCCCTCCCCTGCTCTGCATCCCCAGGTTCTCTAGGCCCTCTATTTTGTCTTGCTACCCCTCTTATCTCTGAAGGAATGTTAAACATAGCTTTGCAATTCATGGAAAAAGGCCTAACAAGTAACCGTATAGTCAGGTTAAAACCCCAGAAATATGAAGGAAAAACCCCAAGGCATCATAACCCCTCATTATATTTTCTCTCCTCTGCCCTTTTGCAAAGGCGGGTGAGAGAGCGTCTTTAGTGGGGACCTGGCATCCAGGCAGGGTAAAATCACTACAATATCCCACTTGAAAACTGATTCTCATGTTTTCCAAAACATTGTTTTATCTTTTGTACTTTTTCCTTATTTTTAATCTGGTGTTAATTTTCTTAGTAAAATTTTGATTCCTTTTGATAACAAATGTTGGTATTTCGATTTACTTCATCCTGGAGCTGGTGGCAGAAAGACAGCACCATCTGTGTGATAATGGCATTTCTCAAGTGAAGAACGGGGTGATTTTAGAATCAGATGAGGTTTCCAAACCCCAGGTTGATTTTTACTAGTTAATTACAAACCATCCTCATTCAAGAAATTGTCATAGACTGTAGCCTTTATCATGTTATTTTGAATTAAAAAATGGACTTCAGGGACAATTTGCAGGAGCACAAGTGAGTCAAAAGAAAGCAGCAACTATAGAGTTTTCTAAAATAAGGTAGGAGAGCGCCTCATTAAGTGACTTGAGGATGGTGAGCAAAGTTAAAAAAGGAACATCTCTCCTTTGTCTAAGTAAATAATATATTATTTGTCTCAGAAAAGGATTAGACAGCCTTGTCTCTTACTCAGAGCAACCTTGCTAATAGTTATCTTGTCTTGAAAAAGCTAACACTGTATATCTCTAGAGCTTTTCACCACAAAAGCACATAGCTGGCAATCCTTTTTGCAACCAATAGGAAGAGCAAAATCCTCATGCACCTTTGAAGGACAACTGTTTTGGCTAGGACATAGCAGTTAATTAATATTTCTCTTGTTCACAGCACTGCAGTGTCCCAACCAAGGTCAGAACTGCATTGTGCAAGGCATTACATAGATTCATGGAAGGAGCAAGCTGCCTGCTCAAAGCTCAGTAGAAAGGAATGATAAAGGTTAGAGAACAGAAGGGAGTGCATTCAAAACAAATATCAAAGATAAAACTCATCATATGAATTTTAAGCTAGGATTCTGGATTCTGACCAAATTGTTGTGCACCTCATAGCACAAAACACCCCCAATGTTTAAGACAAACTTTGGTGATTTTAGGTTTTCCTCTTAAAGAGGAGGGTTTCAAGCAACTTAATTACCCCCTGAAACAGTGGTAGTTATAGTCAGAAATCAGTTGGAGCTGACAAGTCGACAAAGTGAACATTACAGCCTTTCCTAAGCTGAGTACAGCATCTTTTATTCACAGCTGAACAATCTACGTTGTGTGTGTAGGAATTGCATGGTTTCCTCAGACTGAACGCTCTTGTGCTGAAATCCTGGCTCTGAATCAAAATGAGATTTGCAAGCAACACTGAAATGGAGATTCTTATATAATGTATATCTCTGGGAATCTGGGTATACATCAGTAATGAATGTAATACAATTTTAATGAGAATTTCATTTTATGACTCAGGATACAAGAAGACATAACTTCCCCTAATATAATTAACTTTGATTAATCTGTAGGAGTTATTAATTTCAGACAAAACTTTTGCTTTTTTGAATGTCCAGACTAATGAAATTACTCTTATTAGTTTGACAGTAGATGATGACACAGATATAATAGTCACTGAAACAGAGATGTATTGGGCAGCTTACTGGAAATTAAAATTACAGCAAATGAATATTGCATATTGACCCATAAGCACAGTGGACACTTTTTCAGCAAGAATCCTTTATCTCTCCTCTGTTTGCACTGGTAACATCCATGCAACACAATATGCTTTAAGCACCTCTCAGAAACACAAAGTAGGAATGATAAGGAAGTACTATTGAAGGTATATTTAAGTATTCCACCCAGGCATATTAATATTATAATTTATATTCTGTGTTCTCATCGTGGCCAAGGGGGTGAAAGAAAATTGGTCTCCATTATGTAAGGAGTTGTTCAGATTCTCCATAAAATGAAGTCTAAGCTCAGAAGAATTCAAAATCTTATTTCCAGAGAACTAAAGAAATGAATATAAGAAACAGTAGTAGGAAACTCAAAAAGGTCTTATGAGTGAGATAGTATTAAGGAAGGATATGGTGATGGATTGTAGAACTGTTTGATCTCTTTTCTTGCAGTTTGATCTGTTTTTTTCCATGTACTGTTCTGCTGAAAAGGGGTGCAGGAAGGAAAGCTGCTCATCTTACTAAATTGACACATTCCCTGCATGATGTGGTACTGTCTGCATTGAGGGGAATTTGTGCCCTTCCTGAAAGCAACCTGAGCGAAGCAGCTGGAGCATAGAGAAAGAGTAGGGCAGCAGCAAACCTGTAACAAAGACTAAGACTGGTAAACTTCTAGAGAACAAGTGAGAAGAGGCTTTTCCAGGAATCAAATGCATCAAACATGTATGGAGTTTGTTACAGCCCAGAAAAGTTCTGAAAACCACTGGACTGAGCCCAACATTGTAAGAAAGAAGAAAAGAGAAATCTGATTGCAAATAATTTGATTTCTATTGTATTTTACCCAGCAGATCTTAAATCTAAAATATAATTTTACAATATCACTTTAAAAGCTACTTCTTTCTTGTGTTTTCATAAACACATATGTGACGATGGTGTTTGTAGGGTGTTCTCAGTCCACCTCAGAGCCCTGCCTTACCTCAGGTTCCATCATACCCATGCTAAAGTTAGGGGCAACAAAAATGAAATACAGAGGTTTAGAATATTTGTATCCTGCTTGCTTACAATGCATGTAGAAAATCTAATTAATTTGAAATATTTCATATGTAAAGGAGCAAAGTATTTGGCTAGAGGATGAAAGCCCAAATGAACGTGTTACTAAATGAATTTATCTCTAGAATAAGCTAAATTCTAAAGTCCTCCCTTACACAAAGCTTGAACTAAATTTTAACAAGTTTACCTATAAAGGGCTGGAAGAAAATCGAATATTATTTTATTGGATTTAGCAGTGGATGAATATTTCTCATTCTGTGACAATAAGATTATTTACTCGCAAAGAGGTACTAAAATAAAATATTATCAAAGATAAATGCTTATATCTAAATGGCAAATGCTTTCCCTATAAATTCTTACTTTGGGGCACAAACATTACAAATGTGTCTTCTCTTTTAAGTATTATTTTTCTTCCAATGCTTTTACCATTATCTTCTCATATTTATCATTGCTAGCAAAATCCATGTCCAGTTGCATCTGTATCCCTAGATGTCCTACTTGCAATACATTAGATGAAGGCAATATAAGAGTCAGGTACTTGCTTTCTTTATGCGTTTCATAGTGGAAGCTTTCTTTGGGGGTCTAAAACCAGAAGATATTTTTGGAGGGACTATCAGTTAGTTTTGTAGGGTTACACATTTCTAGACATCTACAGTTAAGGATGAAACTTGAAAAATTGCAAAGCTCTGTCACTTCTACCATTTCCCTAATAAATATCTCAGTGGCACTCTCCCTTCTGACTTTCAATTATGGGTCTCATTAAGTTCATAAGCATTAAACAGATATAATTTCTTACTTAGTAAATTCCATTACAAGTGATTCACATATACCTTACAACTATGTGATTAAAGCAATCGTGCATTTTTCTTGTCAGACTGGAAATAAGCATTGTGTAGAACAGTCCTATTCTGTTTTCCAAATTACAGTGCAATAATTGGCTTGTGGTTCCAAGTCACGACTGAGTTTCTTTATCTCCTACATTGTTTTCTTCTCTCTTTCATTTCCATATCTACACCTTTATCTACTCTTTTAAGAGCTGAAGAATTATTCAGCAGTGTAAACTAAGAATTTCTCTTCCTTGTAAAACTTTCTTTGACATTTTAACACAGTATTGAAAATGCTGAAAATTGTGTGTATTAAAGACTGTATGTACAGAAAGAAAAACCTTAAATCTACTTCACAGAATTTATGTCTGTTCTTCCACCTCAGAAAACAACAGAATGGCAACATTTTTTTCCTGAAAAAAATCTGAGAAGTGGAATTGGCTGCAAAACACGTAGGTATTAGAATAGTGAAAAGCATAATATACTACCTTTAAGATATCACACTGATCAGGATGGCCCTAAGGCTGACTAAAGATGATCCCCAATCATAAAAAAAGCACTGCTATGTATAACCAATCTTAATGAGCAATGAAATTAGATGAGATGCTCAAAAGAAAATGATGATATATATGCACAAATCTCATTACTCTAGTGGTATGGAACATTCAACATAGAAACATCTGAAAGTAGGCGAGTAATAATTTATCTTTAAGTTTTCCCTTCAAATTAAAAGTTTGTCACATGCTAATTTTTTCAAGACATCCTGAAATGCATAATTGGCATCATATCATCAAACGTGTAATGCCACTTGCTATAAAAGGTACGTAATTTTGTGCCCCACAGTGTTGCTCTGCATCATAAAATTAGGCAAGGATTATGTCTTTCAGAGCAAAGGACTGGGCTCCAGCATATCGAAGCCATCTGCTGAACGAATCAGACAGAAACCGCTACAATCACCAAACCCAAGGTACTGCCAGCTTTACCTAAAAGGAAACACAACATGTCACACTAGTCTGACATTCCCTGTTGTCAAAGAATACGACTCGCATACTGATCCAGCCAGCATCTGAGCAGCTTTAGAAACAGAAATGGCTTAGACTGATTTTGTCATTTGGACTGAAATAAAAGAAAAGGCAAAAGATCTAGGATCAAAGTGTTCCAGCTCCAGATTGTGGAGCTACTATTCTCAGCAAAGGCCATTCATCTTCCATGCCTTGGTTCAGGCAAAAGTCTCAAAAAAAGAAAATCTGCAATAAGTTACAAATTTGTCACCTCCAAAAACGAAACAAAAAATTCTATTCTGTCCTGGCACAGTCACCAAAGAGAGTCTGAAACAAAAGCCCTATACTGAAAAAAGATGTCTGGCTTCGTTATGACAAGTTTACAGTGTTGGTTCTTTCAGTTTTGTCTAGACTATCCATGGCCAAGATGTGGAAACAAAGCTGGTCCATGCTCATCCACAGTTTTTAATGTTGTAATATTCCTGTGCCAGTTAGAACTTTTTCCTTATTCAATATGGCATAAGCATCTGTCATGGACTCTTCTTGTTTCTCAGTGTAGACAATCACCCTGTTTAATAGCAAAAAACATGAGACTTTATACAGGCAGATATGACCTTTGCCCTGCTATCAGTCCATTCAGCCAAAAAAAAAAAGCCCTTCTTTATCTGTAGGTATGTAGCTTTGCTGTCCATAATGAGAGGGATTTAACACATGGTTTTATAACAGTTAAATGGTACTCATGTGTTTTCAGGAATGGGGCATCCACCACCTCTCTTCGCCACCTGTTACAGTGTTTCTCTACCCTCATCATAAAAATACGTTCTTTGTATTTAGTCCAAGTCTACCCTCTTTTAGTTTGAAACAATTTACCCCTTGTCCTATTGCAACACATACTGCTAAAATGTTTATCCCTTTAATACTGAAAGACAGCAATGAGGTCTTCCCAGAGCGTCCTCTTCCCCAGGCTGAACAACCCCAACTGTCTCCACCTCTTTCCGTAGGAGAGTTGTTCTCTGATATTTTTGTGCCCCTGATCTGGACTTATTCTGACAGGCCCAAGTTTTTCCTGAGTTGAGGACCCCAGAACTGGATGCAGCACTCTGGATGGGTCTCACAAGAGCAGGGCAGAGGGGCAGAATCCCCTCCCTCAACCTGCTGCCCACACTTCTTTGGATTCAGTCTGGGGTGCATTTGGATTTCTGGGTTGCCAGTGCATATTGCCAGGTCATTTCCAGTTTTTCATCCACCCGCACCCTCAAGTCCTTCTTGGAAGGGCTGTTCTTACTGTGTTTGTTCCCCAGCCTGTATTGAAACTGGGGACTGCTCCAATCCAGGTGGAGCACCAGCACTTCATCTTGTTGTACCTTGTGAGATTTCCATGGGCCCACTTTTTGAGCTTGTCCAGGTCCATCTGTCCTTCAGGTGTGACAACTGCACCACACAGCTTGGTGTTTTGTCACTAAAGCTGCTGAGGGTGCATTCAGTCCCATTGTCTGTGTCATTGATGAAGACATTAACTAGCACTCATCTCAGTATAGACTCCTGAGGAACACCACTTGTCATGTATCTTCAACTGGATAGTGATCCATTTGCCACTACCTTCTGGATACAACCACCCAACCAGTTCATGATCCACCAAACAGTCCACCCATCAATGTAGAGAGAAGGGTGTTGTGCAGGACCACATTACAGGCCTTAAATGTCTCTGTGTCTCTGACACAGAATTACACATAATTAACATGGTTGGAAAAGACCATAGAGATCATCAAGTCCAACCTATTACCTAACTCATCAACCTACCCAACACTACCCATCATCTAAACTATGTCACTGAGTACACCATCCAACCTTTCTTTAAACACATCCAGGGACAGTGACTCTACCACCTCCCTGAGCAGCCCATTCCAATGGGAAATCACTCCACCTGTGAAAAAGTTTTTCCTAATATCCAGCCTAAACCTCCCCTGATGCAGCCGGAGACTGTGTCCTCTCATTCTGTCACTGGGGGCCTAAGAGAAGAGGCCAACCCCTGCCTGGCTACAACCTTAAGGTAGTTGTAGGGAACAATAAAGGAAACAATTTGTTCTCAGAGTTTTCCAGCTAGAGAAAACACAAATTCCCTACATTTCAGGTAAAAGATGTTATTTATTGGCAAATCAGTAAAGAACTAGAGAATTTTACATTCTTTATGCATTGTTATAGTGATATTGCTATATGTTCTCTGGAAAACTGTGACAAAATGACTGAACACTGAAAAATCTCTTTGTCGGAAGATTATTCACCATCTGCAGTGCATAAGTTGGACATCTTGTGCCTAATGTGGGGCTGGACTCTGTCTTCTATCCTGTAAGCAACTGTTTTTCCCAAGAAACTAAAAAAGAAAAAAAAACCTGTAGAGAAGAATAATTAAGAGACACTAAGCAGTGGGTTACAGAACCCTCCAAACCAGGGTACTATTGAATTTCAAACATACGTGTAGCTCTCAATGGACCTGTTTTCTGCTCTTAGAACTCCTTGACATCACATCATGAATCTTGTTGGTTTTTTTTCTTTCCCTACATCAGGTCTTTTTTTCTGCAGTTATTCCTCTCATTGTCTCAGTGAAATAAAAACATAGAGTTATTGCCATATGCTGTATGCTGCCTGTGCTGCCAGCACTCTATTCCGTGTGTATTGAGCTCTCAGCCTCACCCATGTCTGTGTTTGAACTAAAAGTTCTTTGGGGCAAAGAACTGCTACCACTATGTGTTTGTAGAGTGCTTAGCATAAGAAAACCATATCATTTGTTGACTGTTAGGCATGACTGTAATAAACACAATAAATAATAATAACCTTTTTAGCAGTCCACCAATTAGCAGAGATCAGAGTAAAACTGCACAGGAAATGGGAGAGAGGCCTGCCCTGGGATACTTTCTGTGCCATTCTTAGCACAAATTATGACCAAAAAAAAAATTGTTCATAATGAGAACTAGATGAAAGTCTTCAAAGGAACGGAAGAACTCTAGCAGAAACTGGGGGATAGGTTCATCCTGGCCATCTTTGCTAGAGGCAAATGGTCTTGGCCTAATTGCAATTTTGTCTTTTAGATTTTGACAGTAATTGTGGCAAAGAGCAGTCTAAATGGGATATTGTTAGCAGAACACTCTTTTCCCCTTCGCCCAATTTGTTTGAAATAGAGTTGCCTTTTTTTTTCCCCCTCTGTGTTTTCTCATTCTATTCATCTCCCCAAACAGCTCTTGCAGTGTTCTTTCCTACTTCCTACATGCTCTACTTCTTCCTCACTTCAGTCTCTCACTCTGCACCCCAAAATCATCACTCACACCCCCACATGACACACAGCCTTCCTCCCCTCTGCTTTTTCTCACAGAAGCTCACGTACACCTGCTCTGTGTATGGTGTTCCCACGTGGTGATTAATGGGAGTTCTAGCAGGAGCTAAAAGCTGTGATGAGTGTCTATGAAATAACAAACATTAGTGTGGGCGAGGGAGGTAGAAACGTGTATCTCTTCCCCAGGCTGCCAACAAACTTACTATTTCATAGCAACTGGTTTGAAATGTGGAGTTCCTTGGCCTCATTTCAGCCAAAGTTGCCTAAAGGTCTGTTGTGGTTTTACCACAAATTTAGCGATTTTTTAACAAGAGATGTCCGAGAGAAGCCACAGACACACCACAAAATGAAGAAAACACACAAATATCACAGTTTATTTCTCACACACAGAAAACCTGACAATAAAGTGCAACAAAACAGACAAATTAAGCTTCCCAGGGCCTGTGTTGGGATGAGGACGCTCTGGAATAGTGCTGGTCTCTCTCTCTGGGGCTCCCGAAGAGACGCCGGGATAATTAGAGAAGGCCTGCGACCGATCTGAGGACCCCACAGCAGTGCAAGCCTCCGCTCAGCTTTTTCTAAAGAAAAATACTCAAGACAGTTAGAAACCATGAGCCCCCTCTCTCTAGGTCCCTGGGAAGGGATTTCAGTGCTGATGGAACAGATGTGGTCTTTGAACCC
>VYZS01099187.1:2469-20948 GCA_013400695.1 Neodrepanis coruscans | reverse complement strand
CTTCCCCGACTGGTGCCCGCCGCCAGCACCACTTGCTCCCGGGCTGGCCACCGCTCCGCAGTCGGCACCGGACTCCGCCGGGCTGCACCCGGGGGGTCGCGGGCTCGAGCCCCCGCCCTGGTGGCCTCCGCTCCTCCTGTTGGTGGCACTCCCCCGGGGTGAGGCTGGGGCCCCGCAGGGCTGCGCCGGGGCTTGGCACCGGGGCTGGGGCCACGCCTCCAGCAGCGGTTCTTGGCAGCACACGTGCCGCCGCACCCGCCCCGCTTGCCCCGCTGACCCATGGCTGATGCCACTCTGAGGGACACATGCACTGAGCAGCGCTGCTGCCGCTCGGCCGGGGGAAAAGGGGCTACCGAAAACCACACAGGCGCGGACGCCAGCGCCGCCCGCAGCCCTCCACCGCCGGCTCCAGGCGCACCCTCGGCCCCCTCACACGGTAGGAACAAAGGCCGTTTTTACTTTCGTTTTTACCCTACGTTAAGGTCCTGTTAAGTTTTGAGATGCAGAAGATCCAGACTCATATCACATTAGTAGGAGAGGATCTTCATCTCCCCAGCATGGTTATCATACTAACTCTGCAACAGTAAAAGGGTTTTCTTACTATTCCGATGCCCCTCCAAAAAAAAACCCAGGAAAAATTCTGCATCTGATGGTATGGTTTAAGCCCATCTGGGAACTCAGTCCCAACTCAGCCTCAAGGTTCAGTGTTGGGGCCAGTTTTGTTCAACACCTTTATTGATGATCTGGATGAGGGAATGGAGTCCATCATTAGTAAGTTTGCAGTTGACACCAATCTTGGAATAAATGTCAATCTGTTAGAAGGTAAGAAGGCTCTGCAGAGAGACCTTGACAGGGTGGATAGATGGGCTGAATCCAATAGTATGAGGTTTAATAAATCTAAGTACCGGGTTTTATACTTTGTTCACAATAACCCCATGCAGAGCTGTAGGCTGGGGTTGGAGTAGCTGGAGAGAGGCCAGGTAGAGAGGGACTTGGGAGTGCTGGTTGATAGGAGACTGAACATGAGCCAGCAGTGAGCCCAGGTGGCCAAGAAGGCCAATGGCATCTTGGCCTGTATCAGGAATAGTATCGCCAGCAGGACTAGGGAAGTTATTCTTCCCCTGTACTTGACACTGGTTAGGCCACAGCTTGAGTTCTGGGCCACTCAGTTTAAGAAAGATATTGAGTTGCTGGAATGTGAACAGAGAAGGGCAACGAGGATGGTGAAGGGGCTGGAGTACAAGCCCTCTGAGGAAGCCTCTTCTCTAAGTCCCCCAGTGACAGAACAAGAGGACACAGTCTTCGACTGCGTCAGGGGAGGTTTAGGGTGAATATTAAGAAAAACTTTTTCACAGAGGGAATGATTTCCCATTGGAATGGGCTGCCCAGGGAGGTGATAAAGTCACTGTCCCTGGATGTGTTTAAGGGGAGGTTCGATGGTGTACTCAGTGACATGTTTTAGATGATGGGGTAGTGTTGGGTAGGTTGATAAGTCAGGTAATAGGTTGGACTTGATGATCTCTACGGTCTTTTCCGACCTTGTTAATTGTGTGTAAAATAGCTGCTTCCTGACTCCTCCCTGGGAAGGGTAAAAAAGATAAAATCTGTAGGCTGAGATAAAGACAGTTTAATAGGCAAAGGAAGAGCCATGTGTTGCCGGCAGGGCGAGATAAGAAGTGAGACAAACACGCAGTGCAGGGAGAGCATGGCTTTACTGGTGATGTCCGATGATCCAAAGAGGAACTTCATAACAATCTCTCCATTTTTATAACCTCCAGTGCCCACCCATTACACATTACCCAACTAAATTCTATCTTACTATTATGCCCCTCAAACACCCAAAAGGATGGTCCCTTATTACCTATCCCCACCCCCGTTCAGCCCCTACCAGGCCTAGAAGCCTAGCTCTTATGTTTTGACTTAACTACCCTGTTATCTATACAGAAGAATGCAAACATATGAAGGACAGACCGTTTTCTACCCTTAATATTCTAAGTTACCCAGCCACCCAGCTATAGTGAATTCTCAAATCTTAAGCATACCCCTTAAGGCATCATTGCATAGAAGCAAAGCCAAACAAAGAATTCTTTCACCACTTCCAATGGGCAGGCAGGTGTTCAGCCATCTCCCGGAAAGCCCTGCTCCATGACACAAAATGGTGACTTGGGAATATGAACACCAACTCTGAATGTCCCCTTTGCAGCCTTTCTTTGCAGCCAGCTTTACATGCTGAACATGATGCCATAGGGTCTGGAATATTCCTTGGGTCAGTTGGGGTCAGCTGTTCCAGCTGTGTCTCTTCCCAATCTCCTGTGCAATGCCAGCCTCCTTGTTGGTGTGTGAAAAGCAGACAAGGTCTTGACTTTATGTAAGCANACGGTCTTTTCCGACCTTGTTAATTGTGTGTAAAATAGCTGCTTCCTGACTCCTCCCTGGGAAGGGTAAAAAAGATAAAATCTGTAGGCTGAGATAAAGACAGTTTAATAGGCAAAGGAAGAGCCATGTGTTGCCGGCAGGGCGAGATAAGAAGTGAGACAAACACGCAGTGCAGGGAGAGCATGGCTTTACTGGTGATGTCCGATGATCCAAAGAGGAACTTCATAACAATCTCTCCATTTTTATAACCTCCAGTGCCCACCCATTACACATTACCCAACTAAATTCTATCTTACTATTATGCCCCTCAAACACCCAAAAGGATGGTCCCTTATTACCTATCCCCACCCCCGTTCAGCCCCTACCAGGCCTAGAAGCCTAGCTCTTATGTTTTGACTTAACTACCCTGTTATCTATACAGAAGAATGCAAACATATGAAGGACAGACCGTTTTCTACCCTTAATATTCTAAGTTACCCAGCCACCCAGCTATAGTGAATTCTCAAATCTTAAGCATACCCCTTAAGGCATCATTGCATAGAAGCAAAGCCAAACAAAGAATTCTTTCACCACTTCCAATGGGCAGGCAGGTGTTCAGCCATCTCCCGGAAAGCCCTGCTCCATGACACAAAATGGTGACTTGGGAATATGAACACCAACTCTGAATGTCCCCTTTGCAGCCTTTCTTTGCAGCCAGCTTTACATGCTGAACATGATGCCATAGGGTCTGGAATATTCCTTGGGTCAGTTGGGGTCAGCTGTTCCAGCTGTGTCTCTTCCCAATCTCCTGTGCAATGCCAGCCTCCTTGTTGGTGTGTGAAAAGCAGACAAGGTCTTGACTTTATGTAAGCACTGCTCAGCGATAATGAAAATATCTCTGTATTACTAATACTTTTTAATCACAAATCCAAAACACAGTCTAATACTAGAAATTGACTTTATTCCGTTCAAACCCAACACAGATGGTAACAGTAAGTAAGACCACTCTTTCCATAAGGTTCTTCACAGTGCTTTGTACCAGGGGTCTCAACTGAGGTAGGAGTTATGAGGTAGCTTGACCTGCCTCAAATATTTTCCTGCCAGTCTCCCCTACTATCCGCATTCTGCTTGTATTTCAGACACAAACTGCTTAGGTCGTATCATGATGTGCTTTGAGGAAAACAGAGAAGTGTGCAAACAGAACAAGTGACATTTAATCTCTACTTCTGTGGGTTTTTTTAACTGAGAAGCTTGACAGTATATTGTGATTGGATAATGATTCAGGGAGAACTACTGAACGGAGAAAGTGCAAAGAAATATGGAAAAAAGAAAAAAATAACTAAAGGAACAACTGTCATCCAAACTAGATATTCATTAGGGCTAATTTTATGGTGAGCTGGGAAGGAAAATTTTAGAATGTTATGAGATGACCACAAAGGAACAGCTGAGTTTCTGTATCATGAAGAAATTTTTCCTATAGTAGTACTGATAATGCTGAATTAAAGTAAAATTCATGATGTGAAAATGTTATTTCTTTATAGATATTGCACCGTCTAACAAGACAAAAATCATATAAAGCTCAGACAAGGCTTGCATTTATACCATATTTTAGATTTGCATACAATCATAGAATACCCCAAGTTAAAATGCATCCACAAGGACTATCGAGTCCAGCTCTTGGCCCTACACAGGACAACCCAAAAATGTTCACCACATGACTGAGAACCTTGTCTAAACAATCCTTGAACTCTGCCAGGCTTGGTGCTGTGACCATTTCCCTAGGGAGCCTGTTCCAATGCCCAGCTACCCTCTGGTGGGTGAAGAACCTCTTCCTAATACCCAAATTAAACCTCTTCTGATGCAGTTTCATTGCCATTCCTTTGGGTCCTGTCACTGGGCACCAGAGAGAAGAGGTCAGCACCTATTACATACGTTACATACATTTATACCTGACATCAGAACCAGGACCAGGCTACGCTGAAGCAGTTCAGCGTACAGTGCAGAGTGCTTAGTGAATGGCCAGACAGTTCCTGCCTGATATTCCATCCAAGACATAACCAAATTAATACAGGATGTGACTAAAAGCACTAACCATTGTTCTGAATTGCTTTAATTTGACTACATTAGATCCTCTCACATAAGTTCTAATCTTGTTTTCCTATATCTAAATTTGTCATATGTTTTATTGGCCTCTTATCTTTGGAGTTTGTTCTGTTTTGGCTGACCCTTATGCCTCCTTTTCTTCCTTCACTTGCAGTCATCACTGACTTGGGAACATGGATTTGAGATAAATGAGGAGTGAGCAGAGATCAGAATCTATTTTACTCATTAAAGAAACTTTCTGGCTTCTTTGCGCTTCAAATAAATAGTATATAACAAGTCGTCTGCTGAAAGATGAAAATCTGGGATAATTGAAGACCCTGTGCTGTTGTGAGAACAGTCTAGCAAGATGATGAGTCATTGTTTTAGCCTTATACCAAGAGACACATAGTTTAATCTTGGTCCTTCTGTCACAAATCACAAATGTTCATGGCTCTCCCCAGGCTGATCCTTACGTCAGAGCTGAATTATATCCTTCTCAGAGAGAGGTCTGATGGGCTCACCCTAACCTGGCCTTATTATCCCAAGTACTGGATGACCTATTGTCCCTTGTGAATGTATCAGGATCCATTCTGATTGCATTTTGGTTTCTTGCTCCTAGTAACCCTGTTAGGAGATGACTGTAGAAGCAAATCTGGATGTTTGGGGTCCCTTTCCTCTATGCATACACTGGATGCTTTACCTGTGAAGGTCTGGGATGGCTGTAGCATTTCTCTACAGCTACCTGAGTGTTGCTGTTTCTTGAAAACAGTCATTTATTGTGTCCCACTCTTCAGGTTTCTAGCAGAGGAGTACTGATAGAAAAGTCTGGAAGAGAGGGAAATAAATGAAGCATTACCAGAGTCAAAATTGCTGTAGTGTCTCTGAGAAAGACATGGCTGGCTTGAGTCTGAAGGGTGGAGGAGAAAGAAAAATTTGGGAACATCAGAACATATCTAGAGCACTGTGCAGGATCTTCTTTTCAAATGCCACCTGCTTTTTGTTATCCATTTAAGGCCAAAATTTACTGAGAACTGAGTCATCACCTTAGTTAAAAAGCTTTCTTCCCAATAATTTCACTGTGGAGTTGTTCATCCAGTTCAGGAGAAGTATTTCTATCCAAGTCAGAGAAGTATGACCTTTACAGAGCAAATCCCGTGCAAGGGCTGTACTGCCTCAGAATGCTTTTCTCTCTATATCATTTGACAGATATTATAATGCCTAAAAAATATTTCCACAACTTTTGTTTAGACACATCTCAATTTATAATCTGAATCTGATGGAAATATTCTCTTCTAGGCAGATATGTCCAAAGCTTCAGTCCAGCTGGAACATTTAGTTTTTCCCCACTGAGTTATATGATCTTTTTAATGGAAATGTCATCTCCACCTTAATTATTGCAGTACAAGGAGTAGATGTTATAATATTCATGACAGCAAGCAAAAAATAACCAGATGTAATAGATGGGAATCTCTCTTTTCTAAGATTATTGATCTCTGTGGTAGAAGCTCTTGGCAACATTCAGTTCTGGAATTTTTAACAGTGAATTTCAAACTAAAATAAACAGAGAGGAAAAGTCTTATTTAAGTATCTGTTTTTGGAGAATTCAAACAAAGATGACATTGTGTCTTAGTATTTCTCAGAATTGGGCACTAAAACTCTTCAATCTTTTCCCTTTGGCTTGAATCCTATTTTACTACGTTCTTTCTTTTACTCCATTGTATATCTATAGAGAAAAAAGATATAATTTTACCCATTACAAAGCCTAAGTTCTGTCTCTTTATGTTACTATGCCCTGTTTGCTGTAAAGACAATGACAGAAAATATTACTTATTTTCTAGTAATACTTATTTTATAGGAATTCTGCATCTGATGGACATTGCTGATTTTTTTTAACTTTATGTCTGACACACTTCTTTTTCTTTCCAGCGCTTCAAGCCCAGTGTTTCTAATCCCATACTTTTTCTTTCCAGACTCTAGCATTGTAACTGTCCTTCTCTTCAGTCCTCTATAGACATAAAATTGCTGGTTCACTTAGTCCCTCCTCATGGACCATTCTTTCCAAACCTCCTGAAAAAGCAGCCTGAAGCAGCTCACAAAATTGTTCTTTAATGAAACTACCCCATGAAATTGCTCTAGAATATAAAGTCATAGAATGATTCAAGCTTTATGAGTGTTTTACATTAAATTTATTTTTAATGTGAGCATTTAAATAAATCATTAAAAAGAAAGTAGTGTATGGGAAGTGGAAGCTACATAAAGGTTCTGCACTAAGTCATCTTACCACAATAAAAGAAAATCTTTTTTTTTTGTACAGCTTTATTAATCAGTTATTTAAATAAGCTATATTGGGAGAAGCATATTGAATCTTTTAGTAGAAAGGTATCACAGAAAAGCACATTACATTAAATGACATAGAAGATAATAAAATATTAAAATCAATGAAGATAAAATACTTTTCACAATTTATAGTCTATGATTATTTATCTTCACTTCAGTATACAAACTCTGCATACAAGAGAGTAAGTTTTGATTGGACATGGTCTATATGGGTAGTTTCCAGTTAACTCTTTCAGTTTTCCCAATTGGCAATTTTTCAGACTTTTTCTGTTTCAGGGAAAGAGTCATGCTGCCCACTGGAGAAAACATACATCCTTAAGAGTGATTTTAAATTTGTAAACTATGTGTTGACTTCTCTTAGTCACCTTTCATGACAGTTCTTTAGGAATAGTCCATCGAACTGTCACATTTCTCAGATCACAGCTTTAAGTCTGAGTGCAGACACAGTCGAATGGAAAAGCCTATCAAACCTAATATTAGTTCTAAGTGGTTGAAATTAAGACAGTAACACTTACGAAAATGTTAGCAATGCCTCTTTTTTTTCCAACCTACGGTCCTTACATGGATCACCTAAAATCTGACTTTATACAAGGAGGCATGAAAGTAAGATATCCTTCCTGTTATCCTGTTTGCTTTGTGCTTTTAACACTTCACTGTGTGTTGGCACTGTGAGGGCATATCAGGTCACCAATCTATCACCTACTGTACTGAACAAAAAAGGAAAAAAAATAAACTCTACCCCAGATTTAGCACAGGTACAAAACAAAGTGCACCAGGTTTGTGGTCTAGAAAGACAAAGCAGGCAACAGGAAAGACAGCAGAAAAATGGTGAATAGTCTGTACCCCATACTGTCTGCTGGCAATTTGATTTCCCCTCTTGTCTATGCAGGTTTTCCAGCATTATAAGAAATAGGATCACAAAAACCTACAGAAGTTGACTACAGATTTTAGTAAAGATCTGTCAAATCCTAAAATACACACACAAACAAAGCATAGCTCATATACATATATATGAATGTAAAAGACAATGTACACCTTTACACAGGATTCCCAGAGCTCCTATAGCCATGTGCACAGCATTGCTATACCAATATATGTATTTAGCACAGGAAGTAACACAACAGATAAAAAAGTTCTCATAGAAAGAAATTTCAGTAGCCTGTATTTCTACAACCCCAGTTTATCAAGCAATGCAGTCAAAATTGTACATCTAGCTCTGTGTTTTCATGTCCTTTTTTGTGTGTTCTCTACTGGTGAGTGACATACAGACACACTCTTTTGGCTGTTCTTATACCCCCTGGACTTGAATATCAGACCTGCTTGGTTCTGCTTGAAATGCTGACAAATTGAATCATTATGAACCACCCTTAGGAATTTGGTTGCCTGAGTCCTGACAACTGGTGGTGATGTTCAAGCATTAACTCTAGCAAGAGGTGCTTAAATGGTTTTAAATCTTCAGCTCTCCCTCCTTCTCATTTGAAATATAAATGGTTAGCTGAACTTTAGTGCAGATATAATCAATAGGAAGCCAGCAGGAAGGAGGATGCCATGGCAGAGTGGATGGATACTTCAAAAGAAGCAGTGTCAATATGCCTATTCTTTCCACACACTATATAAAGACCAATCTCCCTCACAGATAACAGAGTACTCTCCATCATGAACTAGTGTCTCTTACAGTGTGGTTCAGCACCTATTTTCTAATGCTGTGACAGTGTTTGCAGTCATGATTGTTTAGCCTTTGGAAGTAAGGAGCACGTACGTACTCAATGTTTCCTGAAAATATTCAGTCAAAGCTTCAGGCACTCTCACTTCAACTAAAAACTCCAAAACTGTGGGTAGTTTTAAAGAGTGTGGGCTACATAAAAACTCCAGAAGAGACAGTCTGGCAATTTAGTTGTCAAAGTGGCATATTTCCTGGGTGCAAAATTTCTCCTTTTAGGATTGCATATTTATTTATACCCTTTAAAATCACTTTCCTACTGTACAAAGAGAGTAACCTGTGAAACCTATTAACAGGAAGACTTTCTCTGATCATGAGGCATGTTTGTCATATGTGCAGAGGCAAGAAAAGGTACCCTTCAGTGATTTCTGCAGAGCAAAGACATTTCTGCACTGAAAGCATTATCCAAAGAAGCTCACTTGTACATCAAGATGTACAAAACCAATTTAGACCAGGAGAGAAAATTGAGAGCTTTGCCATGTCCAGGGTGACAGATGCTCTTTTTTCATCTGTCCAGGAAGAATATTTTTATTGAAAATTCATTCCTTTTGCTGTGGGAGCAAACTACAGCTATTACTGTAGGAGCTACTACCCTNAAATAAGACCCAAATCTAATCTGAATTTTTCTACATATTAATTGCATATTTGCTTTCCTAGTACCACAGGAGAAGAGTACGGAGAAGAGAAGCACTCCTTACCTTTTCTTGTGTTTGGATGTTTTGACAAATTGTGCCTGACTCTACTATCCTGCTTTACCTTGGGAGTTCAGATATGCATTATCAACCATTTATATAGGGAATGAAAAGTGTAGGACAGAGGAAAATCAGAGGCATGACCTACAAAAGAGTCATATAGCCATCAAAACTGTGTCCTTAGTGCTAGTTGATAGAATACAAAATGTTAGAGGGGCAGAGGGTATAATGGTGTCAATATGGATTCTTGCTTTGCGCCAGCATAACACTCTAGTACTTTTTTAGTCCTGCTGCAGATGTCCTACCATAACTGGCTGGCCAAGCAGTGAAGCTCATAAAATTGCCATGAATCAAGGCATTTTTAGAAAATTACCTTATGCCTTCTACTTAATTACGTTGGCACACTTTCCTCCTGTGATAGGTAGGTGACTATATTAGGAAAAGAACGAATAAAGTCTCTCTGGGTACCTTGCACTCCTTCCAAAACTTATACTGTGCATTGGGAAGTACAGATCTTCCACTAGCAAGAGAGGAGGCAATGGCAGTTTCTGTGCAAGAGGCAGCACATATGCTTTGAACACTGGGAGATCAGAGGCTAATATTCTCCTTTCATGCATCTAAGAGCAAGAATGACATGAAAGTGTAGGAAAGAATACTGGGTCAGAACAAAGGCCTCTCTGGTCCAATATTCTCTAACAATGTCCGAGAGACTCATGGATATGCAGGGTCAACACATCATGGTGTTCCTCAAGGACACCCTACAATTTCTAGCTCTTTGTAGTCCCAGACTGCCTGAGCTTTACATCTCATAATCCTTGATTTTTTAAATCTCTTTGTTAGTTTTTCCAGATGTTTTCTGAAACATTAACTTCTACCATCCAAACTTCATCAAGGAGCTCTCATGCTATAGGAATTAGCAGCTTGCTTTGATTTCTTTTTTTAAACTGCAAGTTTATTTTCATGTCTCCTACATCTCAATGGAAGACACAGTGAACATCATTCCTCTTCTCCTGCCACTCGTGGTTTTATAGACCTTTATCATACTTTCTGTAACTCACCTACCTTCCAGCTTGAAGACATGACACAGACCGTTTATGTAAGTGACATAAGTATTATTGCATGGGCCCACACTAACAAGCTTCTCAGGGAAAGGCAGTGCCATGCCAGGGCAGAGCCTCACTTGGCACTGGGGTGGTTGTGTGCCTGGCCAGTCAAAGAGCAGGATGGGACTATGGTAACAGGCTCTGCAGGATAATAGCATTACATCCAGGCTAGGAGGTTTGTTGTTTGTTTTTTTCTTTATTAACAGACACATTAAGGAAAAGTCCCAAAATATCTCTACTGTGCATTATCGAGGTGGGGGAACAGAAAGTCTGTCATAATACCATAGGTGTCATGGGATCACTAGTTCATTGTTGGACCTCATTGCCACAGTGTGACAATGGTTAATGGTGCTCCTGAGGGAGCCTGTCCCACCACCCTCATCTGGAGAGCAGGGCAGGATGGCGGACAGGCATCTCCCTGGGAAGGGGCTGAGCCTGGGACAGGACATCAGTGCATGGGTGGGGTATTTGGGGTGTCCGTGCTTGGCGATGGCAGCAGAGCTGGGGGAGGTCAGGACTGCCTGGTACTGGACACAGCTAGTTCCAGATTGTCCCAGGCTTATCCAGCTGCTCCACCATCAGGCACAGCTGAGCCCCTCTACTGAGCTGGGGCTCAGGGAGGAGCAGCCCAGAAGAGCCGCAACAGGCTGACTGCAGCCCCAACCCTCTCTTTGCCTGTATCTCTAACCACGAGCATTTTCATCCTGTTTTCTCCTCTGTTCTGAGGAAGAAGAGCAGTGAGGAAGCCCAAAGCCCTTAGTCAAGATTAACTACCACAGGAGTCTGGACTAGATCTGATGAGGGGAAATCAAGTCAGACACAGCCTGGGATGGCTGGAAAGAAACACAGGGAACAGACTGACATCCTTAGGCTGGACCACAATGGAATCTTTGCACCCATGGACAGGGGTGTGAGAGGTACCAAATGGAGCAGATCAGGGCCAGTATGTTCTGTGAGTGTCCTCAGAACAAGAATACATGTTTTCCAATTTAATTTCAGTTGGAAGAATCCAACTCATGCCCACTGAGAGCTCTGCACAATGAAAACCAAGGGCACTAAGTGAAAAGAATGAAGGGGTTTGCTTTAAGTGCATACTTTCAAGGTAAACATGATACTGCCTGCATTCTAAGATGTTTAGATATGACCTCATCCATCCATCCAAGTGCAGCCACAGCATCTCCAAGCTGGTCTGATCAGAGCTGTGTTGTTTACCATTATTCAAGGCTATGTCTATCGAGCATCTGCATGCTCCAGAGCTGTTAAAATCCATTTCAAAAACCAAGCATGTTCCCTTCAAATTTCCTTCCATAAAAAAAAAGTGCAACAACATAGTTCTTCAAAATAAATAGAACAAGCCAGTAGCAACAAAATCATCAAATATCAGAACTAAATGTAAAAAAAATAAAAAGACTAAAACAAGAATATACTACAACACAAAGCATTCCACCAAACCATTCTGAGAGGAAGGATAAGCAAATAAAGAGCATATAAAAGGTATTATTTATGTTTCCTAGTGCACTTCTGGGAAACAAGCATGCAACAGGGAGAATGGTCTGAATGCTGTGGTCACAAACCTGCTCTCAGCAGAGGAAAAGCAAGATGATAATAACCCTGTCTGATGTATAGGTAAGGGACATGAGCTGACAAAAAGTGTGATTCATGATCCTTGTGTTAGAGGGGAATGACAAATGATTGATAATATATTTCCACATTGTTTCTGACAGGTGGCTTGTGGAAGGAAAGATCAATCCCAGCTTCTGAAATGCAGAAAGATCTCAGCACAAGGTAAGAAGACAGCAGCTAACATGTGAATTATACTCCACAGTGCTTGAGATTGTCTAAGCAGCAGCTGTGCTTCCCTTTGGGCATTTTATACGGTAAATGCTCTATTTTCCAAGGCATTCAGTATCCTCTGCTTTTCGCTGATGCTTCTGTGTATTCAGGGCATTGAATATCATACCAGAATGGACCTTCAATAGACCATACATTTTTAGTAGGGATTTTCAATAATTCACAGGATCAGGCCCTAAATATGCATGGTATTAGACAAGAAATTTTCCAGTCTCTTTACCATGCAAAGAGCCTCTGGTTTCCATGTAGCAGCAGTGTTTCAATCTCCCAGTCATATAAAATGCCTGGCTAATTGGACTGGTAGAGGAAGGGGGATTTTCAAGTTTGATAAATTAATCAGTGAGCACTGCTGTACATTTTCCACTAAAATCCTTAATTAGACATAAAATGCCAAAGAATGGAATCCTTTCTTTAGTTTTTAATTGAAGGGATGACTTTTTGATCCTCCATTAGTGAGGAGAGAAGAAAGCATTTCAAACGGAAACTGCACCCCAGCTGTTGCTTAGTGTCTGAGAGGTTCAGCATCGCTCTTCCATGAATCCCAGGAGCCTATTGATACTTAGCATAAACACGCTAAAAGGATCAAATTGACATTCACACAAACCAGAGTCCATGAAATCACAAAAGCTTTTAATCCAAGCCTCTGTATAAAAAGATAGCTTCTAATTACCAGTCTAGACTAATCATCAATGTTTAGCTTATAAAAAAAGAAGCGATCAATAAAGAAAGCAAATTTTAAAGTGTTGGTAGAATCTGGGTGTAAGCTGGAAGACCATTTAGTCATTCACTGCAATATTTCTTTCTTGCTCAGCTTTTCAGCATTTCCAGCTTTTGCAACCAATGAAGAAAAACATCTCTGAGGCTTCATTGGTTACTGATTTCACACACACACACACACACACACAGATGCAACCAGGGCAGTTGAGGATATCCTGTAAGAATTCTCTACAGATCTTTACCCCAGCCTTGTACTGCTCAAATGGAGCTAACACTTGGCTGGACCCTTAGGCAATGTTAAAGGGCAGCTGCAAGTCAAGGTGAAATGTCACTTCTATTCTTTCATTAACCCTCCCGGGCCTGTCATTAAATATGGCAGGCTTAGCATTTTTCACTTCAGATGGAAAAGCATTGCCAATCCCAGGAGGCAGAATTTTTTCAATGCCTAAATTGATGAACAAGACAAGGTCAGCAATTTTCAGTTTATTGACAGAACTCTATTTATCTTTAGAAGTATTAAAATGGTATTTCAGGTGCCCTGGAGCAGAACTGTGACCAAATCAAAAAGAGAGTGTTTATGGGAACCACTGCCATTATACTACCTGAAGTATTGTGAGCGACTTTTGTTTAACTTGCTAAAGCAGGAGGAGATATTTTGTGATTAAAAAGCATTTTCAGAAGAAAAGAACTTTAATGAATGTGACAGCACACCATAGATGGAGACAAACTCAGAGAAGCAGAATAATAGAGAAAGAGCAGAAACTGCAGCCAACAACCCATTTAAAACTAAATATAGGTTTTGATGCAAAAAATATGTGTGGGCTTTGTCTGATGTTTGTTTGTTTGCTTAGGAATGATTATAACTAACAGGCTGACTAACTGATCTAGATTTTACTGAGAGAAATAGAACTGACCATTTGAAATCTGTCCATCATCGTAGCAATTTACTCATGACAGTTACTGAAAGCTACAGCTGAGCTCCATTTTTTTTTTTTATAAAGCTAAATAACCTCAGTTTATTTGTAACGAAGACTAATAACAAGTAACCCCATATTGCTGCAGGAGCAGTTCATAAGAATCAGATTTTCTCCTTTAACCATTGTTGGAATTGGTTTGCACTGAAAGACCCTGACTTCAGCCAGAAAAGTAATGTCTTCTTTGAATTTTTTCAAACAAAAGCAGATTGTCTAAAAGTAGGCCAAAAAATAAATGAAGAGAAGGTAATAAATGTTGCTAATAAAGACTAGCAAGTCCAATTAAAATCTGGAGCCTACTGGATTTAGTTCAACTCATTAAATCAATGGCAGACAGCTCTGACCTAAGCAGGGAACCTGCAGCCATGATGTTACTGCATCTTTGCCATGGAGGCTGCTTGGTGAATGAGCACTCAACCTTTGTTAAAACTGCAAATGAAACTGTTACCTGACTAGGTTTTACTGCAAGTGAACTAATTTCTTCTACTTAAATGAGTGAAGAACAGAGTTTTGTCCCCAAAGAAGATGGATTTTAAGTACTCACCACCTTCTTCTTTGTATAAACTATATACGTTTGGAGGAAAACTGAGCTGGCATCCTCTACTGTCTAAGGCAACTTCTGTGCGTGGGTTGTTTTTTTTGGTTTGTTTTTTTTTTAACAGGTTGTACTTGTTACTGGTAAAAGGGCATAGTAACCTGTACACCTCTCCCTTTCTACTCCTCTTCATCCCTTCCCAGTTCATTCACATGAAATTTTGGCAAAGATAGTTGAGATTTTCCACATGTGAAATAAGTGACAAAAGCACCCACAACAGATCACCTCTGCCTACTTTGAAGGAGGCAGCATCTCTGCATTCTCATTAAGTCCTGACATTAGGATGTCTGGAAGAGAAACCTCTCCTAGGTGCCAAGAAAGAAAGCAACACCAAAAGTGTGTAGGAAAGTGGTTGGGATTGAATCTGTCAAGATAGAAGCATGCTTCCAGGCCTGCTCCTCTGTTTCTCACAGTGATCAGCTGCCTTAACTGCCCTTTGGAATGAATGTGGCTGCAGGTCTGCATCTTCAACAGGTTCTTTCAAAGACACTGAGGACATTTATAGAGAAGGATATCTATCTTGATGGATCTGATGAAGTTGTGCAGAATACAGGCTTCTAAAAGGCCGGAATTTCTTGCTAAAAATATAGGCACTAACAGGCATTAAGCAATCAGGGAGCCAGAGGCAGGGTTGCACTTTTTCCCAGCCTTTCAAAGACCCCAGATGCTGCTGAGAGGATGTGTATGCATGGGAAATGCCAGTTGACAATTAATCTCAGGGAGAATTCTGAGAAGGAAAAGATTACTTATGTCCTAGAACACCAAGGATATTAATGATGCAAACTGAATTTCTGGGTAATTCTTCCAAGTAAAATTCTTGTAGTTCATCAAGACTAGATTTGCAATTTTTAGAAAATGGTCAAGGGATCAGTACCTGATTTGTGTGGTTTGAGCACGGAGTAACTAGGATTTTGTTGATGATCCCAGAGTTTCCTAATGAGAGTTTTCTTTACGTCCATGATTCATGCCAATCTTAACTAAATTCTCTTTCCATTTACCCTAGAGTGTATCTGTGGGCTTAGCAAGTCCATGTTTTTTTCATTATATCTTTCACACATGTATTTACCAGCCTGCTCTCATCTGGCTGCAAATTTAACTTGGCACTGCAACTGTTAGCCACAAAGTGATGTTTTCATAGACACCAGAAAATATGGCCAGCATCCCTCCTACTTCCTTAGTCCTCTTTTCCTGCTGTGTCAACCTACAGTCCACATTCCCACCAGCTGTAGCCTCAATAGGGAATGCAGGAGGTTGCATCAGTGGCATCTTTAGGGACAACTTCCATGCACAAGGATAGCAGGTGAAAGATACAGTATCTCTCAGGATTATTGAGGTAGTTAGACCATCACACCCCTGATCAGCCACAGACCCTAATCCGCCACCTGCAGGTAGCCACTAACACCTTTACCCCAGATTCTAGATATCTTATCCACCTCAGCCCTTCTGACATGCTGGTGTGGCTCTGTTGCTGTTCTATGCAAATTTTGGTTCTATGCAAATTGCCTATGGTATGCAAATCAATGCATTAAATAACTAACATAGGATGACACATGCAGAAATGTGCATAACTTGGCAGCTATAAATCTGGACTCGTTCCACTGACGTCAATGGTTTCACTTCAGATAAGTTCCAGCATGGAAGGTGTTGAAACCTGTGATATTCCGTCAGTCCTACACGCAAACTCGGGAATTGATGATTTCAAAGGTGTAATTATTATTAATACCTTGTAGTTGTTGTTATTGTTTAGATTTGTAAAAATAAACATACATCCCAAGGGGGTGTGTGTGTGTGTGTGTAGATTTGATTTCAACTAGGCTGACATTGATGACTACCTGTGGCTTGTCAGATCTTCAGGAAGTTGAAACCTGATCCAGTTTGGTCCTAATGGCCTAATAGTTTCTCTTTCAAAATAGCCAGGGCAGATAACACAGTTTTTATGCCAAAAAAAGTCTTCCAAGGCAGATGTACACTCTAAAGTGTTTCAAATCAATACCAAATGGGGAATGAGTATAGATCAGTTCAGTGTTACATGCCATGTATTTTTGATCTGGGATTGGGTGTCTAGAAGCATATGTACCACCCTGTGTAACCACCCCCTGACAAGAATCTGCTGTTATTGTGTACAGGGAAAGGAGAACATGGTAAAGGTTAATGCTGCACATGGCAGAACCACATCTCTGAGCACAGCCCTGGTTGCCGACTGCTCCAAGTGCTGTGTAGTCATTTACACATTTGCAAATGTCGTTTTCACATGGCAGAACTTCCACCCACTTTTGCCTGAATGTAAATGACTTCAGGAGATGCCAGGCATTAAGTGTTCTTGCAACTGCCCCCAGCATCCCACTGCTCAAAAGCAATGCTTCAAAACACTCCTAGAAAATCCTGTAATACTTTCAAAATAAATCTGTTTGTGTTTCTGAGCCTTCTTGGTCACTAGTGGGGTTAGGCTCAGATTTACCAGGATCTTTAACTAAAGGGCATGTGAAACAATGACAAGGAGATGCAGAAAAGCCTGATATTGAGAGACNTTTGGGAATGCTTTTTAGTTTGTTTAGTTTTTTATTTTCTAATCCTACCAGCCTCCCTGCAGACCTGAACTGACATCAATTTACCAGTGTCTTGACATCTTAAAGTTGTTTCTTATAAAATTTGCATTGGTGTCATTTTGTTTCAAGCTGATATTGTGACAATGTCTCCCTGGATTTATACTGACAATTTATTTTTATTTTGACGTAATGTCATCCCCATAGCCCTTCAGTAGCATCTACTGCAAGTCTGTGGGTTTAAATGAAAAGTGGTTTCTTTCTGTAAACTACAGTAACTAACTGAACTTTCTCAGTAGGTACTTTTCTGACCTCAATATCTAGCTATTGATTGCTCTTAGGTTTTTATAAGAATGTCAAAAGTTCCTGCCTAGTGCTTTAGGCAGCTCTTCCATATGTACCAAATAAAGAAAACCAAATCTCCCCTTGAAATGAAAAAAAAATTGCCTATAAAAAGGGGGTGAATGCATGTTTATAACAGCAGTTCAAGCAAACAACTGAGCACTGTTGGTGAGGCTGCCTGGAGAGCTGCTGATCCTCTTGCACTCAGCTGGTAGGGACATCTTTCAGGGACTGAATACTCAGGTTGTTTTTAGGCATTTCTTTGAAAAACACAAAATCCTCAATATCTATGTATTTAACATAGTGTGTTGTTAAAATTTCATTTAAACACCAAAAATTACATTAGGCAAGCCATGGTGGGGGCCAGAGTGAGGGGATATTTAAGGCAAGTACCTATGTGACAGTTGTAGGTTTGAATCTGGTTTATTTTTTTTCAGCTCTTTCATTTTTAAATTCAAAGTGGTAAGAAGGATAGTGAGCAATGTCACAAATGCCTTGTAACCTTTCCTGAAGTAGTCATTGCGTGGCATAGTTAGAATTTCCAAGGGCATGTTTGTAAATCATAGAGCAAAGTCCTGACAGTGATTATTGAATATTCTTCCTAGAATTATCCATGATCCTGACAGAGTGGTTTGTGTATGTGATTTTACAAAAGCTATTATTCATCAGAATACATGTATGGCTTAATGAGGTATTTGCAGCAGTAACATCATTTCTAGGTTCTGGTATAAATGGTTAAACTCCTGTACAATATCATACCTGGTAACTCGCAGTATGGTGTAGAGAAGAGAAGCCTTCAACAGCAGGCTCACTTTTAATTGAATTTGCTCACTTTTATTGAATCAGACCATCAATACTGAATGATGCTGCTTTCACTAACATCTCACCAGCAGTGTCTAGGCAGAAGCCTTACTCCTCATGTTTTAACCAAAATGAAGAACTCAGAATTGAAACATCCTTATGAGTGAGAGGTTAGTTTTTTCTGCCCTACTTCACGAAGCAGAGTGAAATTTGATTATCTAAACAGGGTAGCCAATCATCATCTGAAAAGACTTCCAGCTCATTCTCCAAAAGCACCCAGGTCTCGCAGAAGTGCTGTGTGATAACTGTCACCCTCATGTGGATGTTTAGATACCACAACAATAGCTCTCTTACCTTCAGGCAAAGA
>VYZS01099179.1:0-17481 GCA_013400695.1 Neodrepanis coruscans | reverse complement strand
AAAAAAATCTTCATTGTCTGTTTTCTGTCCTTCTTTGTCTTGCTCTGTGTCATTGGCTCACCTCTTGAAGAGCATGGCATTTAGTCAAACTACTTGGAGCAATGACTGGTCTTAATTGATTTTGTAAATGTTCAGTTATATCAGCTGACAAACTTCTGGCCTAATAACAGATTGTAAATTTTTGAAGTATTGTTAAATCTTGTGGAGTATTTAGTCTGTTATAGAGCTTGCACAGTTTGCATTTAAACGGCTGAATTTAAATCATTTATTATTTTATAGCACTGTAACTGCCTCATTTTGAAACAAATGGATTTTCATAGTGTGAACAAATTAGTGCTGAGTACTGGCTTCTAATGCTCATGTGTAATTCTAGAGTAGGTAGATATATGAATAGGTAACAAGCCTTGTTTCTTGTGCCAAGAATTAAGGAAGAATAAGTTTTTGATAGTCTTTTAAAGCTTCCTCCACTCCACTGTTCTCTTACATCCTCTTTCCTGTGGAATAGATCATGCAAGTGGTTGGGGCATAGGTTATGCCCCCTAATCATGTCTAATCTTTCAACTCTGGTTTGTCCACTGTAAAGAGATACAGGACTCCAATAACTTCTCTGGAGTAATTTATTCCCTGATATGATTATACAAGGGAAAAATGAAGATGCTGTAATGTCTTCCAGAATAAATGTGAGATGCTCATTGGAACTGAAGGATGTGAGATGTTGAGTGGAAAATAAAAGCTATTGATTAAAACAGGGACTAACAGAAGTAGGAGAGGACATCAAAATATTGACACAAGTGATTGCAAAGTTTGGATGTATTTCTTCAGCCTTGTTTCTAGCCACACTTAATTACTTTAGTTCCTTGTCTTATTAATTGAAAAGCTGTTAGCTAATTTAGCTGAGGACAGTATTATCCCTTGCATAGGGAGGTACTCTAAAAACGTTTCTCAATGGCTTTAAGACCTAATGACTGATCAAAGACATCAACTATGACTTCTTGGATAATTTTCAGGTTGCAGTAGGGTGGGCAAGACTGAAATTTTAAGGTGCTCTTCTTGAGGTGAATTGATCCACCTGTAGGAGGATTAAATAAAATGTGAGATTTGCAGAGCATTTTGAATGAGATCAACAACCTTACTGTCCTTGCTTCAAAGAAGATTTCGTGAGCTATATTGTTTAGTCTGAGTAGTACTGAAATAAGTCCATTTCTGGAGCATCATTGTAATATTTATTGATATGCTGTATTGGTTACTTTCCTATTTCAGAATTAGCAGTTGAAAATGTCTCCTGTTAATGGAACTGGTAACTGAGATGTTATTTTTGTGAGAACAATCTCCCTTGATAAGCCTATATCTTTGCTGTAACCTTCAGTGTTTTTCGGTACTCACCCAGTCTGTGCCCAGCAAGTGAATTAAAAAGACACCACATTTATAGACTAGGAGTTGTTCTGTTTTGATGCTTCTCTTTAGTGTCTATGTCCAATCAGCTCTTTTGAACATTGAAACTTCTAATACATTCACTTTTTGTAGACCTGACCTTTTGGAAGCTGACTTAGCTCTATTACCAGACTGCTAGATTATAGTCCTAGTGGGATACCTTGTCCCATTCCATATTGCACGCCCTAGCCCATTCCTCTTCTATGAGCTGTCTTTCAGAGGACTGCTGCCTTAGGAAGTACTTTTAATCACACCCTTGGAGTTAACCCTCAGTGCAAGACAAATTACATTATTCATCTGCTTGTGTTGTTAGAGAAAGAAGGGTCATGTTCTTAACCCAGATCTGAAAAGCATGAATGCTTTCACTGACCACCTGAAATACAGAATGCACTAGTGTATGTGATTAGATTGGCATACTCTTTTGATGTTTGCTGTGGGTGCAAGGTATGTTTAACAAAATTAGTTTTAGCATATCTTAAGTTATTGTATACTAACAGTAATGACTAAGTACTTTTCAGAGACATGCCTGTAGCTGGTAGAAGCAGCGCATAATAGAAATGTTTTCTCTTGACCTGAGAATTGTCTGGGGAATATGCAAGTTTGTTTGTATTTATCAGTGTTATCCCAGTAAATAATTATCTTTCTACTGCCAAAAGTCAGGACACTTACCAAGGGAACGACTTGTCCAACTTGTTCACTTGTGCATTGTGAACCCTCCGATCACAGCAGCACACTTAAACTTTGGTGCATGTTCTAGACACTTACTATTCCAGGAAGAAATGTGTTTTTTTAAATACCAGTCCAAACATCACTTGCAAAAATCCATTTTAGGACAACACCCGACTCCCCCAGTACAAATTATTCTTTTTGATTCCTAGTATTGAATTTTCTAAAGTGGACTATAGGACCCAATTTACTGTGTATTCAGTAGCAAAAGTGCTAAATCTGTCCCAGAGGCATTTACTAGAAAACTATGTCAAATTACAGAGAAATCAGACTTGGTGAGGAAGGATGAGCTTGTTGTGAACGTTTAAAAAACTATGTACTTAATTTAATCTTTTATTGTTTGCCTAGGGAAATAGGTGATCACTGGCATCTAGCAATTCAAGAAGCAATCTTGGAGAAATGCAGTGATAATGATGGAATTGTTCATATTGCTGTTGACAAAAATTCACGTGAGGCAAGTGTCTTTCCAGTAACATCTTAATACTTTTTTCATTCTTTTCTGTTGGGCTTCTAAAAAACCCAAACCTCTCTCTCTCTTACTTTAGGGCTGTGTATATGTCAAGTGTCTCTCTCCAGAGTATGCTGGAAAGGCTTTCAAGGCATTGCATGGCTCTTGGTTTGACGGTAAGAAATGGGAGTTTATAGCAAAACATAGGTAGAAATAGTAGGAGATGGGTGCAGTTGGAGAGTTTTTTAAATGGTGAAATGTTTTGTATCTAAAGTATTAAGCAGAAACAAAAAAACCTGGTAAACTGATTTTGATGTAATGATAGGTTTGTGTTTTACATCCTGAAGCACAATGTGAGAGTACTGAACTGGAAGGCTTCTCTTTTTCTATTTCTTTGCTTCATAGGGAAGCTGGTAACAGTAAAATACCTGCGACTAGATCGGTATCATCATCGTTTTCCCCAGGCTCTTACTTGCAACACTCCACTGAAGCCATCAAACAAACACATGAACTCTATGTCACATCTGCGTCTTCGGACAGGCACAACTAATTCTCAGGGAAGTTCCTGAGAAGACTTTCTACAACTGCTAGGACTGTTAACTTGCAACAGGAATTTTCCTGTTTGGCTTCCGTCTTCCTTTTTTAGTGCTTTTTGTATGTAATACTTTAATGAATTAAATAAAAGTTTGAATGTTCCAGAAATCTTGTTTCCAAAGGGACTTAGCAATGAGGCAGTAATACTGAGCTGACAAAAAAAGAAAAAAACGTTGCTTCACAAAGTTTTCCGGGGCTATAGTAAACCAATGCAGTTAAGTTTTGCATGAGGACTACCGAAGTCATTATACATTTGCAGATGTGGTGACTGTATTTTTGCACCAAGAAGTGTTTTTGATAATACAAAAGCATGGAGGAAAGAAGACTTCCTGTATTTCCATAGTTTCCTGTGAAATAATCATGTGGGTATTTTGTAACAACCTACAGTTCCTGATGGTGAATAAGTTAAGAAAAAAATTCAGTCAATATTAGTTTTTGTTGCTGTATAAGAATCTTCTTCTGCAGCTGGGGTATGGGTAAAAGTGAATTTGGCATAAGTGGTTCCATGTTAAGTGTGAGGGAAACAGACTGAATGTGGATATACTGGGTTTTGTATATAAATGTAAATGCTGGTGGTGGCAAAAATGATTGTGTTCTGTGAGGATGCCTGCATCGAAGCAGTGAATAAGCTTCCTATTTTATTCAAAACCTAATGTTTTATATTATTTTGGCTGTACCATGACAAGAGGCCGAATACCTAAAAGTGTTGGATACAGGTTGAATATCTTTTATAGGTTTTATATTAAAATACCGGACTGATTTTGTGTGAAAGGTCTGATACCAATTGTAATGAATTCAAATTTGTGAGCAATAAAGAAGCAATTGGCAGATACTGGAAAAATTATTTTGTGAAAAGCTGTATTTATTATTGCAATTGTCAGGGCTGTGACAAAATACCATTGGGATTAAGTGACATTCCCAGTACATTATAACTTGTCTTAATGAACCAGTTACCTGTTAAAATTTTAAAAGCTACATACTTTCTCGCAACAGTTTTGGCTGATGAAAACTAGTACTTACAGTAAATCTTGTGAATCCAAGCCTGTAAATTTACTAATGTTTACCTAGAAGTACAAAATTGTTGCTGAGAAGCTTAGTTGCAAATCTAGGATTATTGGCTTTACTAATCCCCACTCCTACAACAATTTTACCTAGTTATCCAGCTGAACACCCTGTAGGAGGTGAGACTGGAAGCACACCAGTCCCACAAATTTTACTGAAACTCACTTTACTTTGTAGATATATGATGAATTTGCAGCATGAACTTGCACAAATAATGCACGTTTTTCTTATGGTTAAGTAAACATGATGCACACTATTCTGCAACAGGAAATCCTATTGTGCCTTACCTTTGTGCTTTTGTGGGCACCATGTTTATTATTGGAGAGTTTGTTAACCGAAAAATTTTAAATCCTCAGTTTTATGTCTCAGATGCTAATGAATGAGTATATATAATATATAATCAGCCATGCAGAATTCTACTTACCGAGGACAAGTACATATTTTTGATGGGTAAGTAGATTTTGCCAGGTCTGGTAGATTTTGATGAGTTTTACTATATACATATATGTATAATATACATGTATATGTATTATATATATGTATATAAACTAATTTTGTTGTATTTGATGTGCATCATAGTGATTTGTTAACCTGACCTTAGTGACCCCATCTTGTGACCTGTTGCAAGAGTGAATGTAAAAATAGTTGTGGCATTTTAAAAGGTTGCCTCGATGCAAATGCATCTATCTTGCTTCTAAAATATATTTCTTGTAAACACTGTACATTTTATTATTGTAATATGTACTATTATGCAGCTTATTTTACATTAAACTGTTAAGTTGACCAATATCCCCTCCTGTAAGACAGAGGGGAATGTGTATAATACCTGAACATTTGAGAAAAATCAGGTGTTTGTTGTAATTTGTCATCCAATCCTGTAAAAACAAAAAACCAAAATGGGCTCAAATTAAAGGTTTATTAGGGGTTTTTATATGTGTCTCAACTTCTAGATATTTTAATTTCTCTGACTCATATTTTTTTCCTCTGGGGGGTGAGGGGAAGATTAATTTGTCAAAGCCACCAAACTTACTACTTGTTAGGATTTGAACAGATGCTGTTGTGAGCTGCCATCCACAGCTTCACTTCACTCTCTGTCAGCTTGACTTTTGTCCTGATTTTGTGCACAAGGAGTGCAGACACATCACCTTGATTTCTAAGCTGCAGACATGCCCCATTGTTCTGTTGAAGGACAGCAGTGAAGAGTCTTAACCTTGTGCTTTCAGCTTATTTCTGTATTTTAAACTATAGCAAGTCGTCAAAGGGATTTTGATAGACTAACAGGCAATAGTGGTGCTTTTTTAATCCTGTCATTATACTGTGTTGTTTTAAAATTGTTCTAGTGACGATTTGAAGGGTTGTGGGGCAGGAGGAGCAAAGAAGGGTCTGTAAGTCTATGCTTTACATGCATTTGCCCTGCATACTTGTGTTCCCTGTGGAAGGGGAGCGGGAGAATTGAGAATTCCGCTATTGTTCGGTTACCCCGTTTTTTGGAGCTGGGTACGATAGGCATTAAGTGGTGCCGCAGTTTCGCGGCCGGTGCTGAAGTGCGGACCTGACTCGGCGTGGAAGCCGCGGGCCGGGGCCGCTGTGGGGGCGAGGGTCGTGCCGGGGATGTCTCCCCTCGGCCCGAGCCCTCCGGCCAGGGCCGACCTTCGGAAGGGCAGGAACGTGGCTTTAAAAACGCCTACCCTTTAACCCGAAGGACAGCGCGCTCCGGCAGCGCGGCGCGGGCGGCGAAAGTCTCCCGGCTCCATGTTCATATTTGGCGTTGGCCGCCGGTGCCCAGGAATTTCCCGTCATGCTCCCGGGGCGGCGGGCCCGTCACTGCGCTCCCGCGGGGGGGCCGGGGCCGCTCGATCGCTCTCTNCGGGCCGCACCTGCCGGGGCTGCGGCGGTGCGGGCGGGGAGCGCGTCCGCGCTGAGGGGGAGCCGCCGGGCCCTGCTGGTGGCGGAGAGCGGGACTGGGATCGAGGCTCGCTCGGGTCGGTCCCTGTGTCACGGAGCGAGCCCCTGACAGCCATCGCCGTTCCGCATCCCGGCCGTGCTGTCCCTGTGGCCGCCGCAGCGCCCGGACACTCGGGCACGGCGCGGCTCCGGGCATCCTGCGCTCCCCCCCGGGGCTCCTGGCTCAGGAACAGGAGCGTGGTGTCGGGAACAGGGTATCGGGGTGCGGAGCGGAACAGCTGACTCGGAGGAGCAGCGCTTGACCGGGTGCATAATGAGTTCAGTTCTGTCGTAAATTGTGCTGCGCTGGGTCGGAAAAAGCGCGTATGAGCTCTGAATTTGGTCGTGTTTCTCTAAGGAAGCTCAGTGTGCTGCCTTGTTGGGTTTGTGTGGAGATTCGGTTCTGACAGATACAGTCTATGTGTAGGATAAAGTATAATTTATTTTTTACTATCCCCAAGTTAATGTAGCTATACTTAGTGCATCTTAATGTTCCTGGAATTAAAACGAAACTTAATTAAGCTTCCTGTAATATTTGACAAATCAGTTGTAAATGCTGGCATTCCTGCTTGAGCCACAATTTCAGTCATCACCCTCGTAGCATAAAAACTATGAAGTCTGAAGGTGCAGTGATCTTAAATAGTGATAACTGTGTATTAAAAATACCAAATCTAACCAGTGGTTGTCTACAGATAAGGCCAGATGTCTACCGTTGTCTAGTGATAAATGCTGTAAGGTAGTATCTGTAAGAGTTCTGAGCTTAAACAGAACATTTAAGAAAGTATAGAGCCTTACATTATACACGTCATGCTTTTACTTCTTTTAAGCTTCCTGTCGTTTCTATTAAAATGGTCATGAAACTGCATTTTCTTGACAGGTAGATGTCAGAAGGAGGTATCTGCAATAGCCAGATACTTTGTCTTACTGATATGGCTTGTTGATGGCAAGCAGTCTGTAAATGGAAGGGCAATCCCCACTCCCACTGTGGCACAGTGCCACTTATCAGAATTGAGCATTTGATGCTTCAAATTTAGCCTGCTTATGTTCTCGACCTCGCTGAATTGACACAAATGCTTGCTGTCTTATTTGCTGATGATTCCCAACTTTTTATTACACTGCTGCGTGCCTTTGCAGTTTGTCATGATTACTTGTCTGCCAAATTTGGTTGGTAACAGTGCCCTTTAAGTCTTGGTTCTGGAACTAGTTTCCATGTGGCTTGTCATCTTAATCAGATGTTTGCTCATAGTTTCTAAAAGAATGGCCTGACATGACTTATTTTAGAACAGTATTTCTTAACTGTCTTTTAAAATTTATGTAGGGAATTAAATATGGTCAGTAGCTTAACCAGAGTTACTAAGTCATCGTAGAATTCTGAGGTGAAAAAAGGATTTTTTTTTTTTTAATGAAGCTCTGCATGGATTTCTCAAAACCACTAAAATTAGTGGAGCTAAGTCATATATAGTTCAGTTCAGAACGTGGTTGGTCGGTCATTTTGTTGTCTGATATTCCTTGGATTTTTATAACACACATTTGGAAAGATCTTTTAGGAGGAAAAAAAAAATTCCATTTTTCTCCCAAAAGCACAATCTTTAAAAATAATGCCTTTGTAGATAGGGTAATAAAGCTATATAAAGCAGTTGATCCTAGACAAAAATTAAATTTTTTGATTGAATGACTGCTCATTTTTCCAAGTAGTGGCAATTACACGCTTTCACAGGGGTTGGGTTAATTCAGATTTTTACGTTTGTACATACCATAAGAATTCCTTACTTTTTGTTTGTACGTACCATAAGAATTCCTTACAGCTGTTTGATTAAGGGCAGTTGGCACACGAGGAAGGTATTTGGTCCTTGGCCCTTTTATGAAGGTATGGGAGAATCTTGTTTATCTAGTCATGTTTTGTCAGCTTTGTAGGATGATACTTGTTTCTATATCACTGAAGGTTCAGCCTACCTATTGCATTAGAAATGCTAGGAAATGTAATTTCCCTTTTAGATGGATTGTTAACAGTTCTTTTGTTGTTTATTTTAAATGATAGGAGAATAAGAGGCAGAAAGGGGAGAGAAGCAAACACTCTGTTAAGGATTTAATCTTCTCAGACAGAAGGTTAAGAAATCTGACTGGCATCACTACAAGCCAGCGATGCAGCAAAGCCATCCAATTTTGAGATAGCTTTGTTGAGGTGCATAATTCAAGTGTGTTTGTCCTCATTACAGCGCAATTCTTAAGATACATGCGGCGTCATAGTAGTCATAGGCAGGGAATATGACCTTCTTTTCCCCTTTCTATTATTTCTCTTTTTCATTAAAAGCTGCAGTTTCAACAGCACCCAGGCTATGCACAAACTTAAGCTGTGGAGGCTGTAGCTGATAGGGAAGTGGGATAAATGTCAGCCTAATTATAGCTTGGTCTAGCTCTAGCTTAAGGGTTCCTTTAGCCAGAAGACACCCAGAAAAATGGACCCTCAAATTCCTGGTCTATTTATGATGTTCTGATTAGGAATTATTGTAGAATAAAGTTAGGTGTGGATTTATCTTTCCATGAGTAATTCTGAAGTTGGTATGCTTATTTTGGAATAGACTCCAAGGCTAGATGGAAATAGGGTGTTTCTTACTCTGGAATAATCATGTCCATACATGGAGTTATTTTGAGGTTACTTTCTTTACACAAGAGAGAGGTTTTTAAAACACAACAACTAAAAAGCTGGGAGATACTGGGGCTTTTTTTTTTTTTTTGGTGTCTCATGGAGTAGGAAGTGGCTACAGGTTCACTTTCCTTCCCTTACTCACATAGCTTTGGTAGGATTTATTATTACCTTTTCAAATGCTTCCATTTGCCTCAGAAGGATCTTTGGTTCTCAGTAAACTGTTACAATGTACTAGCTTAAGAAAAAAAGCACAAAACTAAAGATTTAAATCCTCTTCATGGAAATTTGTGAATGTATAACCAACTAGCAGTGTTTTAAAAGTAATTTTCAACCAGCCACGTAAGGAAGGGCATACAAATTGCATCCTTATTTTCTACCTGAAGATGAAGAATGTAATTCTGGGTTTGAACAGGTTTTTTTTTTGCGCTTAATATGTGAGGATGGTGGTCTGTATATTTTATCTCAAACTAGGGTATAGGAATTCTTTGGGAACTCCATTTATGATGAGGTAATTGGAAATTATAATTTATCTGCTTAGCTTGAGACTTCTGGTTCTCATTTAGCAACCTCAATTCCAACAGCATTATGTGAAAACCACACAGTCTAGCAACTGGAACTGAGAATAAAGAGGCTTTTTTCAGTAAGGACTTTAAGACCTGAGGAACTGAGTGATACTAACCCCAAACAGGCAAGAACAATGCTTAAATTTATAAGGTTTTGCTGTCCTTGCAGACTCAAGTTATGGTTTATCATTGTTTTGTAAAGTATTTAATAGCTTAAGTACTTCTTTATTTCCAAAAAGTTTTGGATTTAAACATTATTCAGCTTTTGAATGTTGCCCAGAATCTAAGGGCGGGACTTACGCAGTGCTCCCCAGTCAGCTCTTTCTTTTCAGTAGCATCTGAACTGTCAGGATTAATGATTGCTTTGAAATATGGGCAGCAGCTTAGCAAAGTGTACGTAGTGTGCTAACACATTGTTTTCTTGGGAAGTGTTACCACATCCAAGACATCTCAAGAGTAATGTCGTGTGTGGCATTTGGACTTATTTCCCCACGGGTCTCTTTAACTCTGTGTTCTTCCAAAACCGGACAACGCCTCTGCATTACACCTGATGAAAAACAAATCCCTCCTGCCAGGGAATAACAATAGTGCTGATGGAAAGTAGCTGCCAAATGCCACCACTTTCACTCCCACCACACAATGAAAATGAAAAAAAAGAATTCAACACACGGAACCTTAGCAACTTCCTGGTGAAGTGATCTGTGCCCCTTGTTGCCAAAAGAAAACAGCTCAGAAAGGGCTGAGGAATTGGGGATTGCCCTGTTCTTGTTCCTTCCATTCCCTGGTGCATGGTTCTCAAGGAAATCCGCAGGTAAGGTGGTGCTCCAGCTGCACACACAGGGGATGTAGATGATTTCAACCACTGTGAAGACCAGTGTGGCGGGTTGGGTGGGGTGAGAGCCACGTAGATCTCTCTTTCAGCACAGTGGGTCTGGCCTTGGGTCCCCCGCAGCTGACTCAAGAGCAAACATTGGTTTGATGTGAAGTTGCTCCATTGGCTAAGAAAAATGGTTAACTTTTTACAAGCAGGTTTTGCCACCTGGGTCAGATTGTCACCATCCTGCTGCTGGGAGGAAGCTTGATATAAACATGAAACCAATGCAGATCCCTCCTTATGTGTCCTGATGATGACCAGTCACAGCTTACAGCCAGTTCAAGTTTGCACTAATGAGTGATTCAGGAGAGCACTGATCCAGTCTGCACGATGCTGAAACCAAGGCTTGCAGGTCAGATTGGCTAGACTTCCATTCCTGCACAGCAACAGCACTGTCAGTAGCCATTGCACAGGTGTGAGAAAGAGATGGGAGTTAAGAAAGGAGCAGATGGTTAGGCTGCCAGCTCAGGGACAGGTGGAAAAGTCAACGTGGATCAGCCAACTGTGTGAAGTTACAGCCCTGAGATGTAAATTCAGACTCCATAACTAAAATGATTTGGGTTTTTTTGTAGCTTTATTATCCCTGCTTTTGAATGGCTGCAGAAAATCACCCCTGTTGGTTAAAGACTCAGTATTTAGCTGCTTGCTATGGAAACTGTAGTTTTTGACTGTATCCTTCTTTTTTCCTATTTTTTTGGAATTAAAATCAGTGGTTTATCAGGTGCTTTGTATATACAGAGTCAAAAAAATACTCTGTGCCGACAATACACTTCTTAACACCTTATTTCATAAGAGAATCCAAATTGTCTGTTTACATACTTCTTGTATATGCTTCTGCTTTTTCTTAAAAGCAAGCTCGCATAAGGGACAACATCTTGGACTTGCGTAGCAAATTAGCAGCTCACTGGGGAAGGAATCCACCAGACGCTGCTGATTTCTGAACTGCTACCTGACATCCCTCATCCAAAACCACAAGACAGCTTTGCTACCTGCCTCTGAATGCAAAAGATGTGCTGTACTAATTTATTCTAGCAATTGTTGAACTATGCTGTGAAGGATTACAACATATACTTTGCTGCAAGACTCTGTAGTCTGGCCATGAAGTCTTTTAAAAGGTGGAGTACAGTAGCTGTGTGTGGGAAAACAAGACCTTTTTGTTTCTCTTTTTGTTACATATGAATTACAAACGAGTACATTTTTCTCTAGTGAGAGTGAAGTAATAACTGTGGCAGTAATAAAGACAGTGTAGTAGCTGAGTGTGTATCACACAGAATCACAGGTTGGGAAAGACCTCTGAGATCATCAAGTCCAACCTTTGACCCAACACCACCTTGTCAACTAGACCATGGCACCAAGTGCCACATCCAGTCTCTTCTTAAATACCTCCAGGGACAGTGACTTCCCCATCTCCCTTGGCAGCCCATTCCAATGCCCAATCACTCTCTCTGTAAAGAACTTACTCCTAATGTCTAACCTAAATTTTTGTATTAAAAGCAATATTATTTTATTATTATTTATTTTTTATTTATTATTAAACTTTTAATGCTTTTTAAGATGAGATGTAGATTTTCAGAGCATTATCCCATCTCCACAATCACTCTTGTAGACTAGAACAAGCCAAGTTCTTAAAAAAATTTTGCAGGGATTTGGGTTTCTGAACCACTCTTTTTGCTTCTACTTCTCTGGGCTTTCCTCACTTGTCTCTGTTCTATGCCTCTAACTAGGAGGTTATTCCAGCTGGTAACTCACTGCTACTGAGGAGAGCATACTTCCTCACCAACTCCTGCTACTATGGGTTATGTTTCTCTGTTTAATGATCTCCAGACTGTTGCTTTTTTTTTTGTTTGTTTTTTAATAATTTCACACTATTGGCTCAATTTATTGTCACTCTAACCTTGACATCCTTTTCTGCAGTACTGCTGCTGGTGTGGTATTCTTCCTTTTGGTTGTTTCGTGCATTTGAAGATTTCTTTTAAAGTCCAAATATGATTCTTTATACTTAACTGTGTTGAATTTCATCTTGCTTATTTTTTACCATTTCTGCAATTTATTAAGACCATCTTGGGTTCTGCCCAGCTCTTCAGGATGTTTCACACTTTTTGTGAGTCGGTGTCTCTGCAGTTTTAGCAGGACTACTTGCTGGGCTTTGGCCCTGGTCAGTAGGAGAAGCACTGAATGAGTGTATTTATTCAAGCAGCTCCACACCTGTGGTGTAGGACAAAATGTTGATCCAAAATGAAGGTGCTTTTCCAGTTTGCTCTGTCAAAAAGTATTTTATATTTGAGATCTCTATGATTTACTGCTTTCTTCCTGCCTGTAGAATAGAACGAAAGAGGAAAAATACGTTGGTTGATGGGGTTAGATTGTGGCATGTTCATCATGGCGACATTCTGCTTTCTAATTTTCTTTTCCTGTTTCATTTCCTACTGCCACGGAGGGTCATCTGGGCAGTTGCCCTATTTCTAAACTGATAATCTAGGTATGTGTTTTGTTTTCTTTGTTTTGGGTTCCAAATAGGGAAATTTGCAGATGGGCCTTAACTGATCATAGCTTATGGTTTATTAATTTTCTTATTTGTTGTGCTTAGCAACAACATAGAATTTCCAAACATTTAGATAGCTCTAAAAGAATGTGAATCTTTCTGTACATATATACCAATGCTCTAAAAATAACATACTGAGCAAGTATGTTAGAATTCTAATCAGTAGTTAATGTTTCAAAAATCCTTGAAGTGGACATAGAGCTCTGTGTCCTTTGTTGTTTATCTTGATCAGAGGTGCCAAAGGCTCACACACTTGCACTGAGGTATGCTGAAGTGAAGTGCAGGAGAAGGGTTCTGTGCTGGGGTTTGAGGATTCTGTGGGGACATAGCTGGGTTGCTGAAGAATTTCTGATGTCTCAGTGAGAGTGGTGTGAAATGTCAGGACCAAGAGGAGAAAGAGGGACCCTGATGGTTTAAGTGCAGGATTTCCTTTTTTGGAGCACAAGTCCAAGTAGGACAGAAACAAACTGCATTTTAGGGCAATGCTTAATGAAGTTTCTGACAGCAGGATTCGGTGGGGGGGGGCTGTCTGCGGGTGCTTGCTGCTGCCTCAGCTGAAGGAAGTGGAACAGATGTCACTTTTAAGGACAGATTATGCAAAGAAAACGTCAACATTTATCTTAGAATATTGATCCAGCTGGGAAGCTGAATTACAAAGCCTTGAAACTAACAGAAAGCTGAGGGAAGAGGAAGTTGGTGTCTGGGCTGTTCCCCTCCAAACCAGAGGAGCTGAAGTGGTATGCCCACCCCGTGAGCCAGCTGCACTGCACAGCCAGCCCTGGGGTGCACAACAAGGTGGGGCTCTAGGAAGGACTGCGGGGCTGCTACCAGGCCTGGCACTGTTGTAAGTTTGCTTTAACAGAACAGGAGAAAGTATTTATGTTTTTTTTTCCAAAGGTAAGTACTTTTTGCCCTGCAGAAGGCGTTTTGCGTGGTTAGTGCAAGTTCAGCTAGAGGGGTATAGGATGAATATTTTTGTCTTTTGAAAGCATTTAGGGCTGGGAAATATATATTGACAAATATGTAGAATTTAATAAATATTTTTTGGTCAAAAGAGGTGGAAGAGACATCTTTGGTTCTGGACACATAAGAGAGAATTAAAGAGAAGGGAAATAATTGAAGCATGTTTTGACGTAATATGTTTTGCTAAAATTAACAATTCTTTTGTTCATGAATTGAAAAATAGCTTTAGGATGCCTAAAGGTGCAGATCCTTGTGCTGCACATATAATGTAAATATTTTTATCTAATTAAAAAAATAAAATGCTGTGTTTTGTATTCACACAGCTCTCACAGATTCCACGTAATATTTTTATTGAAAAAGTTTGTCTTTGGAAGATATTCAGAGGCTGGAGCACCTCTGCTATGATGACAGGCTGGGAGAGTTTGGGTTGTTCAGCCTGGGGAAGAGAAGGCTCCAGAGAGACCTTAGAACAGCCTTCCAGTACATGAAGGAGGCTATGAGAGAGCAGGGGGAGGACTTTTTACAAAGGCCTGTAGCAATAGGTCAAGGAGTAATGGCTTCAAACTGAAAGAAGGCTGGTTTAGATTAGGTATTAGGAAGAAATTCTTTATGGTAGGAGTGGTGAGGCACTGGAACAGATTGCCCAGGGAACTTGTGGATGCCCCATCCCTGGAAGTGTCCAAGGCCAGGTTGGATGGGGCTTTGAGCAACTGGGTCCTGTGGTCCCCTGCCCATGGTGGTGGTGGGGTTAGGGAACTAGGTGGTCTTTAAGGTCCTTTCCAACCCAAACCATTCTGTGATTCTATGATCCTATGATGTTTTCTCTTGTAAGAAGGACAGTCTTGAATAAATATTTTTTTATCTGTGTAATTACCTAAATGGAGGTAGATGTACATATAATCCTGATTATTAAATGGCAGAAAATTTTGCTTATGGATTTTTAGCTCATCAACACACTTAATGGTAGTCCAACCAAGTGAAGATTTGTTTTACAAAAATTGTGTTACAGAAGTTTAAGTAAAAACATTTGTTAAATTAGTCCACATTGGGTAGTGGTTTAAAATGAAATAATCTTGGCATTTGAATAAAATTTATTGCTGTTAGGACAGAAATAATTTTACTTGTTCTCTCTTTTTTCAGTCATTGATGTTCAGTATTCACTTGTTTGATTGTACTGTAAGTTCAAAGAAAATTTAAGATATAAAGACAAATACTCTTTCCTTACTTGCTGTAATGTCTTCTCACTGCTATTCAGAAAATAAAAGTACACCTCAAAAGAGGTGTTTCTGTTTTACTTGATGGAATTTTATTTTGGTATGGATCAGATGTGGTTTTTTTTTTTCAACAGCATAAAGGTTCCTTGGTTTTTGGATGATTAATGCTAATGTTACAGTCTGTGTGAGCCATTATTTTATGTTTGGTGGTTGTTTTTTTTTTTTTAAATTGTGCATATGGTATAATTTTTTAAAATTATTTTTGGATAAAAGGCTGAGGTTTTCTTGTATATTCATAAGGCTGCTCTGCATACTGCCGTGACACGATCTGTATGATCAAAGGTACATTTTTAAAAGGTGCTTTTATTCTGTTGATGTACGCTAGACCTGTGTGTGCTGAGGTGGTTGTTTGAAGGGTGGTGTTTGAAGAACAACTCACGGGGCTGTGCGGTGTGGGATTGTATGAAAGGGAGCTGGCACCGCTCGGTGGTGATGAGCGGTATTGGTTTATTGAGAAAGCCACGTGGAAAATTTCCATGTAAGGGAGACTGCTGGGGAGAGACTGGCAGCTACGATGTCTTTAACTTGAAATGCTTTTCTGGCAGCTGGGACGATGAAAAAAGAAACCACCAGCATGAATTGTTTTGAAATGAAGTTATGCTACCTGACCAAGGGATCGTACCTAAATTTTATAAACCCCATTCTTTACTTACAAACTTTTTTACAAAATACTAGATACTCAGATCTGCTTCAGAGTCTGATCTAGAAATTATGTTTTTTCAAGTAGTAAATTCTAAAAATACAAGGAGGCAGTTCATCTTTCAAATGGTTTGTGCTGAAGTTGAATGCAGAATGAAATGACCAAAACAAGATAAATGTGTCTTTTGCACTGGAAGTTTATTTTCCTAGTAGAGTGCATGGCATCTGTAGGCACATTACGTGCATATACGTGTAGACAGATATTAGCATCAATCACTTTGTCAATTAAAAGAGTTTTAAATATCTTAAAAATATGCTGGCCATAGACCAGCATTTGTTTTTTGATAATTTCCTATATAAACTATAATAACTCCATAGCATCAAAAGAGGATGCTTTAGTTTGCTGCTTTGGCAGTGAGTGTTGGAGGTTTTTATTCCCTGATACAGATTTTACTCTGAGAACTCATTAAATTGGAGAGCAAAACCACACCTGAAATCACAAGTGTTTTAGCTCTGATGTGTTCAGGGACTTTATCTTCTTCAGTGGACTAGTAAAGTGTCATTTCTACATTTCTTTACAGTGCCACATAAAAGAGGGTCATCTCAGTTAACTGATCTGCGATGTTTGAGAATTCAGCCTCTGTGCAGTAGAAGTGGCAGCATCCTTTACTCTTCACACCTCCCGCAGCGCAGCCTGTCTGTGCCGCCCAGGTCAGGAGCGCACGCTCAGCAAACCACCGCGGGGCTGGTTTTCATTCTCTCCTTTTAGCAATGAGTGAGACAATGCCCTTTTGAAAAGAATGTAATTTTTTTGTTGTGCAATGTTGGGAGTCCTGTTAAGTCATATCAGCTAGCTGGAGGCTTTCTTTTTGCTTCATTTGTATGAGATAGTCTGCCTAAGAGAAACTGCTCGTATCACATATCTATTGTCTATCGTTATCCAGGCAAATAAGCTTTATAGGATGAGGAAGAAATCTGCTGAGTTACAGAGTCCTGTGTAACACAATGTAAAAGAACAAAAATTCCAAATGATGTATTTATTTTATCTTCAAAATTAATCTTTTTTTTTTTATTGTGAAGTGAAAACTAGTATGAAGGTGTTTCAGAAAAGTAGAATAGAAATTTCTGTTGAAGGGCCTCTGTTCACAGCTATAAAAGAAAGTTGTATTTTAACCTGGTAAATGATGCGTGGGATTTGTCACAAATTAAAAAGAGAATAGAAAGCTTGTTCTCTCTGCTGTGTTAGTAAACCTGATAGTGCAAACATTGGTGGAGAAGAAGACATACCTACTTAAATTGGCCTGATAGCAAAAATGAGACTTCATGTCTTCAAGTGCTAGAATACCCCTTGGATAAATCTATTCACAACAGTAACCTAGAAGTTTTTAAATTTTTTTTTCTAGTATGGATAATGTATCATTTATTTGCGGGCAACACAAAAAGCTTTTGGGCTTGCCAGTAGGAATTGTTAAATTAAAAGGTTGTTTCCAGAACACTTGTATCTCATTGTTTGAGCACCAGAAGCAAGTAAATCTTTACCACTGTCCTGGAAAGGACTGCCTGCAGTGGAAAAGATGAGAAATTTTTCAAGATGTTGAAAGGATTGTGATTCTCGGAAAAGACCCATTTAAGAATAGTTTATGACCATTGTAGTTATAAACTCACTGCCATAAAAGGAATGTGCTGTATATTGGCAGGCTGCCAGGTCAGGGAAAATGAAAGTGCAGCTCAGTTCTATTTTAGTGCATCAGATCTGGGAGGAGCAGGAGGTGGG
>VYZS01099177.1:0-16995 GCA_013400695.1 Neodrepanis coruscans | reverse complement strand
GCGACTATTGCCCGGGTTCGAAGACCACATCTCTTCCATCAGCACTAAATCCCTTCCTGGGGGCTATCAGGAAGGGGAGGGGGGAGAGCTCGTGGCTTCTAACTGTCTTGAGTGTTTTTCTTCAGAAAAAGCCGAGCGGAAGCTCGCGCTGCTGGGGGGGGTCCTCAGATCGGCCGCGGGCTTCCTCTAATTACCCCGGTGTCTCTCCGGGAGCCTCAGAGAGAGACCAGCATTATTTCCAGAGCGTCCTCATCCCAACACGGGCCCTGGGAAGCTTAATTTGTCTGTTTTGTTGCACTTTATTTGTCAGGTTTTGTGTGTGTGTGAACTAAACTGTGATATTTGTGTGTTTTCTTCATTTTGGGGTATGTCTGTGGCTTCTCTCGGACATCTCTTGTCAAAAATCGCTAAATTTGTGGTAAAACCACAACAGGATGGTACCTCATGTTGATTCCCTTTCTAATAAATACTGAACTTGTGTTGCAGCCTTTTCCTTGCTCAGGGTTGAGAGATCATTTTTCTCTGCTAAAACTTTTGCCTATTTTCAAGGAAACTATAGGAACGTATCTTTGAGGCCCATGTGCCCTTGTATGTTTTGTCATGTTAAATGCTGATCTGCCAGATTTTTAGGCAGTGATCGACCATTCTACTGACTGAATTTCATCTGCTGCGTTGTTCAGTTCACCCAAGAGACAGACTTCACCATCAGCATGAGGCAGTGAGGGCCTGAGCCAGCCAGAGCTGTAGGGGACTGTAGTGTGTGCCCATGATGGCACGTGGAGGGAAGGTGGCTCTGTGCCTGTTTTGAAGGGAGTTCTATGTACCAGCAATCTCATCATCATTTTTATTAATGGTAACTATGCTGGGACTAATGTTTGCAGTTCAGTGGATCTTCCAACAATTAGAGATGGTATGTGATCAAGTATTTAAACATATATATGTTAACAGTCTGAAAACATGAAGGTTTTCTCTTCCCTCTGTCCAAGAGGACTAATCTAAAATGCGTTAACCTGCAATTTCTGGTACTGAGTTTTAACAGGAACTCTTTTTAATGTTTTATGAAGAGACCTGTCACTTGTGCATTTGTCCCTTGGTTTGTTACAGTCACTGGCAAAACAGTGGTTCAGGAATACTATTGAGGATACGTCTGAAGTAGGCATTGTATTTAAAAATGCTCATTGAGAAGCACTGGCAAGATGTGAGATGCTCCCTTTTGAAACACATTTTGCTAGACTGGCAGTAACAGTTTTTACATCAGTCTAAATTAGAACATCTTTAGCAATGCTTTGAACAAGTAGATTTTTTTTTTTAGTGTGATATGGTGAAAAGTAGTTAATGTTTTCTGCCAATATATTGGCTTTTGTCGCTTTGTACAACTTGTTAGTATCTTTTTTTTTTTTTTTACTCCCTGCCCTAAAGTCAGCTTGGACTCAGAACTGAAACTATCTTTTAAAGACTTGACATGTTTGTGGAACGGGTCAAAGCTGTCTCATCATTTAAAAGTGAAACAGCTGTTCCAGCTACATGCTTTTAAGTCAATGTACTTGAAAATTTCATTTTAACTGCTTCTTCACTCCAGTGGTACATAGATTTAAGCAGTAACTGCTCTGCATTTTGTTCTCTGTACCTGGTGATGCACCACATTGTATCTGTGTATGCCATTCTACCTCTAGAGTCCTGGCCTTAAACATCAGAGCTAACCTGGAGAAAATCTGCTCTCTGTAAGAAGTGATGGTCCCAGGTGTCAGACTTTGCCATTGCTGACTTGTCTTTTGCGTTTAGTGGCTCTCTTTTGTGAAAGTCAAAAAAGCGGCGCAGCATGAGTTTAAACTATCTGCAGATGAGGAAATGATGAAGTAGGAAATTATAGGAAAGGACAGCTGAATATGTCACCCAGGAGAGTTTGCTGATAGTCAAGAAATGTCAAGGAATCAATGCAAAGAAACTTCAGGATTAGGTCTGTTTTCATCAATGACCTGAGTGTACATTTAAAATCGTTCCCAAAAGCACACCAGGCATGATGGAAGGACTGGTGGAGCAGAGGCTGCTGTTGAAGTTGATGTAACCTACAGTGTAAATAAAATACATCTTTTTGAGTACAGGCGTCTAGCTCATTGCCTACACAAGGTGTGCATGGAGGACAGACTGCTCTCACAGCAGTGAGAGCAACCCCTCTGCATGCTGGGGAGACAAGTGAGGTGGCTTGCTGGACTGTTTACAGTAGGACTGCCATGGTTTTATAGGAGGGACTGGGCAAATTTAAAGGGATGCAGGAAAAAAGCCATGAACAACTTAGATCCTGAGAGGAGAAGTTTTAAAGTCATCAAATGAGACTGACGGTAAACATTTTGATTTCGTTGAGCAGAGAGAAAAGACCAGGTAATTAAAAGGTTTCTTAAGCCAGTGAAGAAAGCCTCACCGAGAACCAGTACTTGGGGAACTGTAGCAGAGAAATTAGAAAGTGGGGATTTTTTCCTGTTTTCAGTGACAGATGTGAGTAAACAGAAGGCCAGTCAGCCTGCCTTATACTGCTGACAAATCCAGATGGTCTATGCCAATGGAAGATAGTTGTATTACCAAGGAGCTGGATGATGTGATACACTGTGAGGCTCAGGTCAGACTAAAGAGTTCTCTTTATTTTTTCCAAAATCATCAGGAGAAGAGTAGTTGGGCAGACTTGAATTTAGATTTTGTTGTGACGTTATTTTCCAGTGCTGAGCTGACCTACCACTTAGTAACATTTGAGCACAGAAACAGAAGATAATCATCCTCAGTACAGCTTGGCTTCAGCCCTGCCAGTTCCTGGCTGTGGCTCACCCACGTTTTAGCTCTTGATGTAGCTGTCCTAGATGCTGCTTTCTTGCCTAAGTTTTTTGCTGCTAGGTGCTGTATGGTAGTTCTGTCCTGTGGTGCAAGGCACAAGCCCTTCACTTCGGAAACTCGACTGAAGGCAGGAAACTTCCAGTGGAAAGCATTGTGCAGGCAACATCTGGGCCAGCATGACTTTTGTCTGTAGTCTGTTTTAGTTTTGCACAATTTGTGATGTGAGATGTACTACTCAAAATAGGTCATTAGTCAACTGGTATGTTGGTCACAAACATACCTCTTCTTAAATCGTGTGGTGAGTCTGAATATTAAATAAGAAGCAGTGAAAAGCCCATTAAGTCAGACACAGGACAATATAAGGCCTCTCTGGTGAATATAGTAACTTCAGAGGACAAACCACTGTGTCATCATGTGACTGGTTGAAGAAGCCTTTGGAAAATGCATATGCATAACAGCTGTGGGTTTTCAGTAATAATATGAGACCTACCACTTGGGACACCTGGCACCAGCCACCTCTTGTTTTTATGAACCAGTGCACTAACAAGATTCTGGATGCTCTTTCCTGAAACCAAAAAGCCAGGCAAGGGCAGGTGTGTAGCCACTTCGGGATGTTATTCATGCAGAGCTGCCTGCTTTGGCTGTCCAGCCTGCTTGGATGCTGCCTGTCGCTGTGAGAGTAAATGTTTGGGTTTTTGATAGATGCTGCTGTTAACAGCTCAGTGACTGCATTATCTGAAAATCTTATGGTGCAGATAATGCTGGGAGTCAAGTAATAAAGCAGTGAATGAAAAACTAAGCTGCTGTAGGCTCCCATGAAAAGAAGCTTCAGCAAGGCACATTCCTGTGCTCGGTGAACAGGCTGGAAGGCATGTAGTCTCCCATTACTCTGGCCAGGCTGTCAGTTAGGAGGGAAGAAATAAAAAGCTGCTAAGTCTTTATTTCATTAAAGTACATAAAAAAATGCTTTTTACCCATTTTACTCTTACCCCTTTGATTTTTACTATTTCTGAAGCCTCCCAAAAGGAAGTGCTTTGTTGTGATAAGCAATGGTTTGTATAATTTAAAAATACCATAGGCTATTTTGGTCTGTGATTCTGAGACTCTTCACTTTGTTTTAATGATTAAGCAAAGTATTTTCTAATATGTTCAAGATCTTTTGGAAATACAAGTGGAAAATACCTTCTTAAAATGTCACTGTCTCTACAAAAAGAGCAGGCAGGACATGTTCACTTCTCACTCTTGTATGGAAACAGTTACATGTGCTTAATATTACTCTCATATCCCATTCCACTGATTTATCAGGTTGGATCCCAGCTTACCAAAACCAAGACTTGAGTCTGTGGCCAATGGTAAATGTACGCTGGTGGATTATTCATTGTAGGGAACCAATAGTTTGCATGCAGGTTGGTAAGCCTGCTTTTACCCTGTTTTGTTAACCTAACTCTTGTTAGCCATAGGTGCTCCCCAGGCTGTTGGAAAATGGAAGTGTGCAATATATCCAGGCCTGCCTGTACTTGAAAGAGTGGTTTGCACAAACTGGGGCTGTTGGTTGTGTGCTTACTTCTGCTTCTCACTGGGTGGATGTAGAAATTATTGGTCCTCTGCATTGGTAGGATCCTGCTGCACTCAAATTGAATGAGGTGATAGGAAAGCACCACTGAAACTTCTTTTCGGGGAAGTGTGGAAGCATTCAGGACAACTGTGAGACATTCACCTCTGCTTTCCCCTCCTGCCCAAGCACTGTGTCCTCATGTGAAATAGTAGAACTGTTGTGGCTGTTGCATAATAAGTCGACAGTTGAAAAGGTTTGATACATAATGTTTTCATTTTCCTTACCCTATTTTTTTTCTTAAGCCAGTAGGTTGCTTAATTTGGTCACTCTCAACAGAAAAAAACAACTAGGGCTAGTGAGATGCTGTTGTGGCAGTAGGAATGAGTGAATAGCTGGGAGAGGAGAAAGGCTAGGTGAAATCAGGGGCTGTTAAACCAGCCTGTGGCTTCCAGGAGAAATGTCTGTGAAACTGCGCTTTGAATACATTTTAATAGAAAAATTTCCCACACAGCTGCTGTTGTGAAACCAGTCAAATCAGCTATCATCCAGGCAGTTCAAATTCTGGCACGGTATTTTTTCAAGTGTATTAGGTTTTCAAGTTTTGAGTCTCAGGCAAGCTGGCACCATACACCCCTTGAGCTCCAAAAGAGTAGAACTGAACAAAGCAGGTGGCTGGTCCATGGTGTGGAGACCTGGCACCATGGTGAGTTAGTGTTAGCAGGCTGCCTGATGTGAAATATTTGTGGAAAGCATAAATAAAGTCGTGATTGTAATTATTGTCAGAGTGTGATGTTCACCTGGTGAGGAGATGTGAAGTTAGAGAGGGAGCTGGGGTGGCTGGGCTTGCTGCCTGACTTGTGGGAGCTTTTGGGTGAGAAGGAATAAAGCCAGAACTTGCTGCAGCATGACAAACTCTTACCAGAGAAGCCTGACATTCATATGCCATTTTGCTGGGGCCTTGGAGACCTTGGGCTTGGGAGGATCACAGGACTTTGAAGGAACTGTGTAGGTACAGATCTGGATTTTCGAGGCCTGCCTGCTGGCAGTGATGACAGATCTTTGTTGTTTAGGTTGTTTCTGTCCTAAAAACTGCACAGTGTCTTGCTTCTGCAGAGCCCATTATTTGGGGATTTTTTTTAATGATAAGCTAAATCTGTAAAAGATTTATAACATTAGTGGCTTTTTTTCACAGTCTGTTTTTTTAACCTGAGAAGAATTTGTTACTGGCTTGAAATGCTTCACCAGTGGGTTTTGGGCCCCTGGGCAGGCCATTGCCACAGTCAAAAGGCAGTGGTGAAGTAAGATGGGCCACACCTGTGGTAAAGGATGTGGCATCAGAGGATCTGTGTAGCTTAGCTGCATGTTGACTGCAAGTTTTTAATAGAGAACTCTTTGTATATGTGGGCTTTGAAGTCTGTCACCCAAAGATAACATCTTGAAAACCTCTTGGGTCAGTAGATTGTGGCCAGCATCTAACTCTCTGGGACAAAGACTGTTCTCATTTATTTTTGGATAACACCTATTTAATTGTGGCCTGCTCTGGAATGTATTTAGTTACAACCAGAGTTTAAAAAAGGAAAAAAAAAAACCTTCACAAAAAAAAAAAATAACCCCCACCATCAAATTTGTGACTGTGTCTGAATCTAACCGACTTTCTATGGTTTCCATGGCTATTCAGACCGCTTAGAGGTGCATCTGAAAAAAAGATGGCATTTTTGACAAATATTTTCAACTTAGAGGATATGTGCTCAGTATTAGAAACTATCATTAAAGACTAAGTAATATGGAACAGTGCATAAATGGACTGTATATTATATTTAAACATTTGTTGCTTTGAGTAGCAGCTCCAGGGACCAAAGAGCAGAATAGCAGACATGTTGCTGGATGTAGATGAGATTTTACTGGCACAGCTCTCTAGCACCTGGTGTAGGAAAATGTCATCCCCCTTACAAATGCCAAAGCTGCATACCTTTTTGCTTCTATACTGTAATTTTTGATGTTATGGTAAGGCCAGCAGTTGGAGTTCATTGTGGATACTTTGGATCTGGCTGATACCAAATCCTTTCAGGTTAAAAGGACCTTTAGCTTTAACCTTTTGTTTGTCCCCCCCTAATTCTGAAGTGGGTGGTTTATACTTTTCTGATATGTGTTTGTTTTGAATTTTTATTATTCTATTTGTTTGCTGAATTGGTAATTTGCCATAGCTTCCTTATTCCTGGGACTTGTGTTGATGTTATAAAATGTAACTTAATTTCAGTATGTATAAAAAATAAAACTTCCATTTTGCCAACACTGCCTTCTATTTTGAAAGTATACTTGCATGATGTGATTTTGCACATAGTATTTTCAATTTCCAGTTTTGGTGCCAACATGAGCCCATTCTGTTTATTCCTCATAGCTGGAGCTTTGTGTTTTGGGGAGGATTTCTATTTCGCAGTGGCAGCAGTTTTAGCAGCTGTGTGTGCTGAGGCCCCATCTCTTCTGGCATGCAATCCAGCAGTGAAGTGAGAGAAGAGCAGCGTGGGAGAGGGATTGGACTGTCCCCATTTTATGTCTTCTGCAAGCTGAAGAGCCATTGCTGAGCAGGGGAAGGACATGTCTGCCACCTCCGTTCTGTGGGGCTGAAGACAGGAAGCCTGAGCTTGAGTGTTGCAGAGATAGTTATGGCAAAGAAATGGTAAGCTTAGGAGTCAGTCTTTTCAAGACACTTCTTCAGAATTATTTGGGGCTCTTTGATCAACCAGTCTAGTTGTGAGACTCTGTGGAGTTACATCAGATAGATGTGTTTGCACACATGTGAAACCCCTTCCTTCTTATCAGGCAAGTCACTGATGCTGGAAGAGAAAATGTTCTGAAAGGAAAATAGCACACGGTGGTTTGAAGCCTGATGGCACACACAGGCCAGTGAAGTTTGCTTGGATGACTACAATATGGCTCCTGTGTATTTTGTATCTCTTGATAAGAATCCACCTTGTACAACTGCTTGCTGAAAGCAGAAGCTCCTCTGAATGCTCCCATGGCCCCTCCAAAGACTGAGGAAACATTGGGAAAAAGCAGCCTTGGTATGCTCAAGCCTCAGGCTCTGGCAGCACACCATACCTAGGCACAGAGTAGATGGGAGTGCAGAGAGGTAAGGTTACTTTAGGTTGGTAGCAGTGAAACCTGAAAGCAAGATTCCCTGCTCCTAGCTGACTACTGGTGTCCAAAAACCCTCCTGTGGTCATGGCTGGTGGGTTAAGCACAGAACCCATATGAAGCTGCTGCCTATTGCAAGGAAGGGCCTGGCCAGGGACAGTACTGCTTTATGTATAAAAATAAGGCTTATATTTGTATTTTTATATATGACTTTTCTAAAAGTAGAAGGCAGGGAAGATGAATCCAGATGCTTTGAAAGCTAAAGATGCTGCTGGCAGCAAGAAAATAATGAGCATCAGGTTAAATCCCTTTCGGGATTTATTCAGTACCTTTTTCCTTTTTGAATAAGGTAATTTCATGCTTTTTGATATGCTTCGTGGATTTTGTCTTGGTGGACCCTCAGTTGCAGGTAGAAAAGAAATAAATTATACAGAGAATTCTGCCTCTCATCCTTAGCAAATGTGGGAAAGTTGAAACTGATGTGCTTAAAACTAGTGGCTTTTCATAAACAAGACTGTCTGCTTCCACTTAGATGCTGCTCAGCTGGGAGGAGAAGACTTGAGAAATTCTAGAGTTTTACAGGCAGTCTCCCAGCTTCCTGGTCTGCCTTCTCCAGTAGACACCTTAAACTGGAGTTCTTTGATGGTTTTTTAATTTTCGGTTTTTTGTCTTCTTTGCAGTTGGCCTGCTGCTGCGGTACTGCTGCTTGTTCCTTGTGCTGCAGATGCTGCCCCAAAATAAAACAGTCAACCAGCACCCGCTTCATGTATGCACTTTACTTCATCCTGGTGACTATCATCTGTTGTGTCATGATGTCAACAACTGTAGCTAACGAAATGAAAGCCCACGTAAGTAAGAGAGATGAACCCACTGCTGCCTTTGGAAGGAAATGAGGCTGCTTCCACAGTTCTTAATGTATGACTCCCTCAAAAGAGGCAGTCAGTTTCCTCCATAATCCACTTCCAAACCCATACATGATGATTTTTGGTGTTCAGCCTCCTCATGTCACTCGTTGAGTACGTTTTACAACAGCAGGAGTAAAGGCCCTCCTGTCTCATTTTGTAGAAATTCACTGCAGTGAACCCATCCCAGGTTTGCTGCACAAGTGGTGTCACAAGAGGCTGTTAAGGAACTTGTTATAGTAAAACAAATTGGTTCAGTGTAACATTGAGTTCATCTCTATCAGCTTGTTTAATAGTAGAAAATTACAAAATAACTCTTGAAGTGTTGCAATTTTAGTGGTGCTGTGTGACAGACTACTGGAAAGCACAATGCTGCAGACCCTTTACAAGGGGTTTTCTTCAGTGTGTGTTGAGTCATCGGGTTTGTAATGGTTTGGCTTAAAAACCGCAGGGGAAGACAAAGAAAAAATAACTCTTTCTCCTATGCCCACATTTGGCTGGGAGGAGTAGACAGGAGTTACCCCCTGCCTGGGTTTTTTCCCATCAGCCCTGGAGACCCACAAGGAATGCTGGGAAGGGGCTGGGATTTTAATCTGTGGGACAGAGCACTGGCCCTCTCTCTTTCCCCGGGGACTCTGAAGCTGAAGGCAGGGCGTCTCTACTCAGCACTGCTTTGAAGATTTTCCCCCTCCCCTGCCGGACTTTGCTGCCTGCTGTCCCTTCCTCCACGGAGTTCCCTGAGGTCGCTACTGCTTTTCATCTTCCCCAGGCTGAGAGGATCCCTTTTGGGAGGACTTCTTCACAGACACACCACCTCTGGAAAGACTGTCGCCTTGTTTTCCACAGATACATTTTACCTTTTTTTGGGGGGGGGGTTGTGGGTGCCCGCCCTGGACCTATCCTCTGTGTTGATAGTTTGTTTTTTTCTTTCCCCACGGCGAGGGTGGGGGTGGGGCCGCTTTGCCCGGGGGTGCGGTGGAACCTCTAGCCTTTCCCCTCTTCCCTTCTCGAGTTACACGTGGCAGGTGCAGAGGGGTGGGGGCCGTCTTGTCCGGGGTAGGGTGTAACCTATATTCCCTTCCCCCTTGCCTTCTCAGGTTACCCTGTGTGTGTGTGTCTCTCAGAGGGTCTCGGCTGGCAGCCACAGCGCCCTCTGCTGGCCATAATTGGGAAATTACACCCCTTTATTCCCCCATATATCTACCTTTTAATAAATTGCTGCCTTCCCTATCCATCTCTTGTCCATTGATAAACCTAATATTGTCCTAAACCAGGACATGTTCACATGGCCTCTAACCACAGAAATGTGGTTCACCTCTAATTGTCTTTTTAATTGAAGATCTTCAAAAGTATGAAATGAGCTGTGGCTAAAACTAGATTTTAAAACTCAAGTTTCTTTCAGAGTCCTAATGTAAGTTTCCTGAGCTAAATGCTCCCTAGACTGCAGTTGCTCACACAGTGGACCTATTGTACCACGTATTTGGTTTGGTTTCTTAAGCCACCCAAATAGCACAAGTCCTCTCTCTCACCCTCTACCAACTACAAAAATAAAAATCTGTTTTTAAGTAGAGGAAACAATGGCAGCATTGTTTAGTTCTTAAAAATTAAGGTTCTGCACCAAACACATCATTGGGCCTTCTTCAGGGTTGGGAATATGCTTGTCCTGGAGGTTCAGAGGGCTTCCCTCTCTGCGGGCATCTAGTTGTTTTGTGTTCCCCTCCCAAGAGAGTGTTGCAAGTGCACAGTTAGGGCTATTTATCATTGAATCAATTGCTGGACAAGCCGATGCTCTGCTTACATTCTGCACTTGATTTTTGATTGTCTCTAAAACACCTCCCCTCACAGCATGCCAGATCCAGAAGCTGGTGACAGTACTCTCTTCCTGCAGTACAGTTGAACCAGTTGGCTTATGGTGGGCTAATTTGAGGGCTTCTGTGCTCTGCTGACAGTGACCTTTCTTTCTTCACATTGTAACCTCTTTGTATCTTATGTCCTCATTTTCATTCATTTAACAGCACTTTGTGTGAATTAGCTTAGTGCCACCTTCTTACTCCAGGCCACTAGAAGTTGATGATAACCCTGTAGAAGAACCCAGTACAGACATGATGCTTGCATGTGACTCAAAAATTGTTCAACATCTGTGTTCTGAAATTGCTTGCCAAGAATTACTTTGACTTACTGGATGCTTAGCTTGGCGATAAAGTGAATAATCCATGGAACTTAAGTGTGTGGGAGACAAGTTATGTGATCAGATCCAAATTTCATAAAGTTGTTTTCCATTAGTACTGTGGTTTTAATGCAGCTTATATCCCTAACAAAAAAATACTCCTTATCCAACAGAGAAGTGATTCAAGAAGCCTTCAATAATGTGCTTTTCAGTATTGCCAAATTTCTTTTCCAGTTCATAGTCTTGAAAGATCGGTGTGGGAGGAAATAGCCCAAAGAGTAGCTGTTAATATGAAATGGAAAGATAATAACCCTCTTTAGTTTAGAGCATTTCATGTCTTTGAATGGGAAATGGACCATCTGAAAGTAGACTTTCTTTATCTGCTTTCTAATTTAATAATCTTGTTCAGGGATGTTAAAAGTTCAAAGACCCCTAAAGTTAATTCAGCCCAGTTGTACGAGACCTTGAAAATATTTATTCAAACTAACCAGTCTCAGTTTCCCAGTGATGAACTGTTTTGCAAATGCTGTGGGCACTTACTCCTTTGCTTTTGGCTGGGTCAAGGAACATTCCTAGCATCTGAAGCTGGACTGTAAGCAAATGTTTTGTGTGATGTTTCTGGGATCTCACCTTCTTCTTTTTTTTTTTTTGAGAGGAGACAGAATTTTAATTAATTAGGTTTTTAAAACAAATCTAGTATTAAATAAAATTTCAAATTGTAGTGCAGTCCTTTATTAAGCCATAATCTTGGCAAGGAACTGTGTATCTGCATTACCAGTTAAGAGTTCAAGTATTTATGCTGATCTTATGTGAAAGGAATCTCTCTTTTGTCATTGAGAGAGGGTTTTCTTGATTGATTTGCTATAAATTTCCAAATCTAGAGTAGTTCTAAAAGTATTGTAGCACCTGGTCCTTTGGTGTTATTTTTCAAGGAAGCAACAGCAAAGATATGTCTTCTATGGACACCTTAAGCAGAGACTTTTAAAAAATGTCTGTCCTTGTTTGGCCGTATTTATCTACCCCCCTGGTCATGTGCTGTGCATTAAAAGATATTTAGGACATTTTTTTGATTTCCAAGGTGCCAGACTTTGCAGGGTCAGCTCAGAGCTGAGGACCTGCTTTGTGGCCTGTAACATGGCTGGAGAAAAGAGTCACTGTCCCAGGGAGCTCAGCTTTCAGAGACTCACCAAAGGGGGCAGGTAGATGAAAATGTGTCAGTGGGAAGACAAGGTATCTGTGGAGTATTTGGTTACTTGATCAGGAAACATTGATTCCTAGTCTAACCAGCACCATTTTGACAACATCCTGTTTCTGTGCTAAGACTTAGGAATTAAACAGTGTCTTTGAGAGGGAGTTTCTTCACGGTTAGTATTTTCACTCTTCCCCATCTCCTGAGCTGTTCCTATGCCCACAGGACACCAAGGGACAGAGGCTCAAAGAGTTAAATTCTGAAATATTTGCAAGGAAACCAAGGTATTTGTGATCTCCGGGGAAAAAGCAAGAGGCAGTGGAGTGGCAGGGAAGGAGTCAATGGTTTTGACCGGGAAAATAGTTTAAATAGTAGGATGTAAAATTGAATTTAGAGGAACAGTATTTGGTATCAAGGCAAAAGATGGGGTGGTTCATCAATCACAACACGAGAGCCCCTTTACTTTTTGGGGACAAAAGTAAAGAAAAGATCAATGTGCAATTACACTAAATGTTTTGGAGACTTGACTCTGTTCCAAAATTAAGCAAAGCAGGACCCAACTTGAAGTGCTTCCATGCCTTGATCCCTATGTTATTTCTTTTTTTCCAGTTATGCTGTATGTTTGGGTTTTTTAACAGATACAGCTTCATGAGCGTTCTGTTAAAGCAAAACCTTGTTTTTCACAGGCTTTGAAAGGATAATTCAGAGAAGAAAGAGGGAAGAACTGCTTTGGTCTCTCAAAACAGTGTTTTCACTTCTTTTTTAATTGAATTTTTAATGTTAAAGCTATTTCAAAACTATTGGTTTCAGACTGAAAATATCCATGTCCTACTTACATAATGAAATGAAAAGTAAGAAAGATGTTTTCAGGGAAACAAACACTAGTAAAACTCAGTTTAGTTGTGTGAAAGCATTTCCATACTTTTCATTACACATTCTGACAAAACATGCTTTCAGGCTGGTTTCCACAACTAGGTTTATATCTTGACCCTTAACCGCATTATTATATGTTATACCCCAAATGTGCTACCAAAAATAACCCAGGTCTTTAAGTGTAGATGCCCCTTGCATATTTCTAATAAGAATTTAGCCATAGATTCAAGATAACATATGTTTGGTCCACTTGGTTTTTAGTTTTTTTATCTAATTTCTTTCATTTGCTTGTTTCAGCCACCCATGACAGGTGGTTTTACCCATTTTTTTGGCCTTGTTTTCCTACCTATGCAAATTTTCTTTCATGCTTTTTCTGTTTCCATAACAAAGTGTGTCAGCCATATCCTCCCTCTTTGGATGAGGTCATCCAGGTGAAAGCAATTTCCTTCAGGCCCATTTCTACACACTTCTTTCTTCCTATTCCACCTCTGATGCTATTTCCTGCACTCCTGCAGACAGACCCAAACTTGGAGGTGGCCAAGCCCTATCCGGCTGGTGCCTGGATGCACTGTAGCCATGCTTCATCTCATGCTTCTTGCACTGAGATTATTTTGGAGACTTGCAGCTTGCAGTGAGGGGAAAGCAAGTTCAGGGTTGTCTGTCCCTGTTTCTATAGATGTTTCTCAAAGCTGTTGATCATCTTAAAGAACTTCAGTGCACATTGGAAAATTGCAGACTTAGCAGTGATATCATCATTGCTTGTGCAGCAGCTTAGGCATTTATGTTATTTGATCAGATCCTGAGTTTCTGCAACAAGAATGCTTTGTTCCTTACTCAGAGGCCAAAGAATCTAGTTTATGTTCCTTTTAAAGGTATAAAAGTAGATATTTCACTGTATCATGGCAAATACCTGATCTGTGAGTTAACAACTGTGAAAACGATCCAGTAAATGGAAAGCATGTTGAATCATATAGGGTGGGCAGGTTTCTCAGCAGCCGAACATGTTTGAGATACAGATTAATAAAAAAATTAGTCTTTTTCATCTTTTGGTGGTAATATAAGTCTGGATTAATTGTTCCCAGCAGTAGACCATCCTCTCACAAAAACATGCCCTTTTTATTACATCAGTCCTATTGTTCCCAGCACTGCATTTGTGTTTGTTATCTGCTGGCATCTCCAGGAGTTCGGTTTTATTTCTGGTTTTTTTCCTTCAGGATCACAGGTCTCCTAAAGGGAGACTCCTATAGGCTTATTCCTGTGGCCATCACTTATGACTGCATGGCATTGTGGATACTACATGATGGCTGAGCTCTTTATTTTTCATGTAGGCACAAACTGAGCTATTGTTCTTACTAATCCATCTGTTTTCTCTCAGCCAGATCTGTAAGGAAATTTCTGCTTAATGGAGAAAGGAACATAGAGGGTCAAAAATCTCTAGGGGTATAGAGTGGACCTTGCAGATAGGCTTGTTTAAGGATTTCTGGTTTTGTTCAAGAGATCTTTTGTATCTGGGAGACTTAAACTTGGAGTTCTTTCCCTCTCCAGCCTTGCAGAGCAATTAACAGCCTGAAAAGATAACTTTTTCAGAGGTGAGAGTGGAGCCTCTGCAAGGGGCGGAGGAGGGGCGAACCAAGCTGTTAAGAAGGTTCAGAAAGGAAAAAGTTTTGCATTCTTTTATGCCTGCTGTATACGCTGTTAAGTTTCGTGTTCTTGCCTTTGAAAAATAAATTTTCCTAAGTCCTTACACTGCCTAGTGTTTTGGAGATACCTGCATTATCTTCCTTTGCAAATTCCATGAAGATCTATGAAGAGAGATCACTTAAATGTGCATTTAAAGAAGATGCCCATTTACAGTTACCCAGAGATCTATTTTTAGTTAGGTAGTCAATTAATCAACTCTTGGAGTAAATTTTTTTTGGTTTGTTACGTAAATCTTGTAGGCAAAGTGGTGCTTGGTACCAAGAACAGATCTTGCAGAAATCCATCTCCTTGGTGAATACAAACATCAAACAAATAAGTAATTCTCCCAGAAATATTGTTAGTTCAATATTATGCCTTTTCCTAATCTCTGCTGACTGATGGTTATTATAAGCAATGAACAGAAAAGCATTAGTTGATAGCCCAGTTGCTTTTCCTGGCATTGCTGTGGCCCCTTGGCTTGCCCTGGCATCACTGTGGCATTGATAGTCCTCACAATTATTTGAATGCTGGCACATTTGCTTGGTCTGACATTTCATTGCCTTCCAAGATATGGAAGAAGTGTCGCTGATGCTGCAGGCAGTTTCTCAGGAGCTTTTGAAAAACTCTTGGATGTGAGTTAGTCAATTAATGTCCAGCTTCTTACACAGTGGCTACTCATCTCTGAGTTCCTGCAGAAAGAGTAACTCACAGTGGCCCAGCTTGAATCCATTCTCATAAGGCCTCCCAGCTGCATTCAGACCTGCTTTTCATCTCCTCAGCTCTTCTAGCTCACCTAGGATCAGCTCTGTATTGCAATTAGGTTTCCTATCTGTAGCTCAGCAGCTCAGTGTTGCTCTGAGCTGCTAAAATAATTTGGTTTTGAGAATCTGCTAGTAGGGTTGTTGAGCCTTCTGACTGATTTGATTCTGAGTTGCATACCCTGTTGAAAAAGGTAGGTTTTCAGAGCCTGATTGGCTGCAAGCTGACAGTTTACTTGTTTATCCCTTATTTCCTGCATCTCAGAGAGCTTTCTACCCATCTCAGAATGCTGCCTTATGGCTTGCTCCTGAGCCCTGTTTGTTTTTTCACTTCCCTGGTTTTGTGTACTGACCCACCTGCTGAAGGAAGGGGTTTCCTTTGCCCCAGTTACCTATTACTCATATCCTGCCACGTTTTCTTCTCCCTCCTCCAGTTGCCTTCAGTACAGGGAGCAACAATCAGTTCCAGAGAGTTTAATGTGTTGCTCAACTGGTTTCACCAGCTTCAGCTGAGGGCTGTGAGCATACAGAGGCCCTTTTCTCTTTGAAATGGACAGTGGTTTTCTAATTAAATGTTTGTATTTCTGTGCAGCTGAATAGTTCCCTGGCTGTGATGTGTGGGGTGCCTGCGTAGAAGTGCCTCATAGTAGTAGGTCCTGGCCACATAGACCTGCTTTTTTGAGCACTCAGCATCGTGTCCACATGGTGAAATTGAAGCCAAAATGTGCAGCTGTTTGCTTTTCCCTTGCGGTGGGAGTAAGGTCTTAAAGGCAAATATTTAATGAGACAAGGGTGGAATTTTCCTGCCTTTCTGTTAATTTTAAACAAAATCAGTGCAGCTAGCACAACTCCCTTTCAGAGGCTGTGATGGTGGAGAGAGGGGTTGCTGCCCCTGTGATTCCTGGGTGTGCTTCAGTCTGTATTTCCCCACAGGGGAGCCAAAGCCACCAGTATGTCTCATGTAAGCAGAATTACTGAGGCAATCAGACTCTTTTGCTGTAAAGCATGGGATGAAGGAGGAAGGTCCCCAGGGTGAGGAATAAACAGTAAGGAGCAGGGATGGCTTGAGCTAGTAGAATTGAAGGGAAGTAGACATCTTCACTTACTCACAAAGCATCTGGAAGGAGTTGAGAATGGAGGCTCTGGGAAACTCTGTGGTTTACATTTTGTTATATCTCCTGAACTCTTAAATCCAGGCTGAAGAGGTGTCAAAAGTGAAAGGTGTTAAATGAAGGCTGTGAAAAATCCATGGTGCATAGACATAGACACACTTGGTTATGAGGGCCCTGTGTCTTATCTAACAACTTATAATGTGTTCTGCTTTTCAGATTCCTTTCTACAAGGAGATGTGCAAGGGTATTCAGGCAGGTGAGATGTGCGAGAAGTTAGTGGGATACTCTGCAGTGTACAAAGTCTGTTTTGGAATGGCCTGTTTCTTCTTTTTATTCTTCTTGTTCACCATCAAAATTAACAGGAGCAAAAGCTGCCGAGCGTACGTTCATAACGGGTGAGTTTTTTGTTTGATTGCTTAATTGTCACACCTCTTTAGAGATTTTGCTGTCAACCTTCCACTTAGATGTAGTAGTAGGCAAAAAAAAATAATTTGATTTTACTGCTATTGTCAGAAATAATGCAGTCAAGTGAAAACTAAAGTGATAGTCAGGGGTTTTTTTCTCTTGTTGGGATTTCATGTGGTACTTGATTTGAAGGCCTCTAATTCTTATTACAACCAGATGATTTTTTTTGTTTTTTCCTCTCATCCAGTTTCTGGCTTGTTAAACTTATAGTTCTGGCAGCAATGTGCTCAGGAGCCTTCTTCATTCCTGATCAGGACACTTTCCTCAATGGTAGGTCCTCTTTATTCTGTTACGCTGTTTCATTCTGTACTATCTTGTTGTAATGGTTTGGGTTAA
>VYZS01099175.1:4298-17776 GCA_013400695.1 Neodrepanis coruscans | reverse complement strand
CCAAAAATCTTATATCTCTGAAAATTCTCCAACATAACCCTGTGAAAGAACTTCAGTTACCACTTAGGAGTCACAATTAATTGTCTGCAGATTTTCTGCCCATTTGCTGCTATTACCAAAGAGGCTGCTGTGTTTAGACTTTACTGAATGCTAAGAGAAGGATTCAGTTCCTGTATTTGCTTAATGCACTAAGGAAAACTACATCACAATTAGTATTTCATTCTCTCAAAGTAAAGGTAAGCCTTTCCAATATACCAGAGATCCAGTGTGGTGATTTCAGGTTAGCTCATGTCTTCTTGGGATAAAATTTTCTTTGTTTGTGAGCTCCCATATTTGACACAAGGACTGACTGAAATGGCTCTTCTAAGCCAACTATGCCATATACTAGTTCTAACAACATAAAAAATAATTTGAAGTCAATCTCCAGCACTGATTCTAGCATTGTTTTCTACATTTTTGGATGAATAATTCGAGATCGAGAAAAGAATATGAAAGAGCAAGCACAGATTTATGAATTCTCTTTTTAACCATAGTACTTTTTAAGTATATATGCCAACTGTCTTTAGTCTTGGGGTTCCTGGAAGATAAGAAATTGCATGCACAGCAATGACTGAGTTAAAAAAAGCAACACACATTCCTTATTAAAAAGAATCAACTAATCTCAGAAAAGGAGGACAATGGTTTCTTAAAACATAATTTTCTTGAAAGCTGTTAGATTCCACCTTATAAAAAATGAATATATTTATCCTCTCAAGGAGTCAAATTAAGTGTCTGTTGGACAGTTGTTGGAAGTATTCTTCCAAGGTTGCAAGAAAATATATGCCTTTGAAAAGGACTAGCGTCGAACATGTGGAGTTCAAAAAGCATGTACAGTAATGGTAGAATTCAGACAATAGCCTGTTAAAAACAAAAAAAAAAGTCCTTGAATTTCATGTACTTTGCTTTCTATTTTTCATGTTTCATTTAACAGTCATGTGTTTGGAAAATTCACATAATTGGGATGTCTCCAAAAGAACCAATTGAACCAATGCTTAAGAGTGGCAGCAAATCTTCTCTGGGACAAAATTAACATAAATGTTGCTTAAGAGAAGACACTTACCTTGAACAAGTGATTAAGTGGTCTTTAATGTGGTACAGAAATAATGTGAAACTCTTGTATCTCAACTAGTTACAAAGTTGACAAATTAAGAATGTAGAGAAGCTGAAGGACTACAGATGAAATGAGTAAATCCATTTATTTCCACATATCCTTTTGTAGGAAAAAATCACACATCTTTTCAAAACCTGGAAATAAGCATCAAAAAACAATAATGAACTCCTTTCTTTTACCTTTAAAACCATTTCATATACTATATACTGAGATGACATAACGTTTAATTTGTAAACAGTACTGATATTTCAGTTAGGGAGACTAAATTAAGCTGTAAAACTGTCAGTTTTTAAAAGGCTGCTGAAACACTGTAATAGAACAAAGAGAGGAAAGGTTTATGAGCATAACTCATACAAAATTTTAACAAAATTACTCTCCTAACATAAGAAGGTGTTACTGACTCCTGTTAAAACAAAACAAAACAAAAAACAAATCAAACCAAAACAAACCAAACCAAACAAAAAAACCCCAACAATTTCTCCAAAGGAGAGATAGTTTCAAGCTTTATTAAATGAGTCCAATTAACAGAGGACTTTTTCTGTTGATTGAATAAAATTTAAAAAAAAAAAATCTTAATCTTTACAAACTTCACCTAACTTTGAAGTAATCTCACTGATTTTAATCAGTGTGTAAAACAAAAACCCATACAGAAGATCAGAGTTATCTTTTTTGTATAATTGGATGAAAAGTTATGTTCCCACCTAAGATAATAATAAATTGATGGTGTAATGTTACATATCCCACAAGTCAGAAAATGCCTCCCATCCACTAAGTTTTAATAAAATGAAACTGTAATGCTAAAAGACCAAGGCTTTAGTTTGCCACAGAGAGAAAGAAGAAGCAGTCAAGGGTGTTGACAGCACCCTAAGAAGAGAACAAACCAACACATCTACTGGCAGTGTTTGAGAAAGGGAGAAGAAGATGAATGAAAAGTGCTGTGTACTTCAAGAGTATATTCTTACCAGACATATCCTACTTACTGGAGATAAAAGACCTATTTTCACTTATGCAGTCAAACAGCCAAAGTATCAAGCAGAATGAAGACTGGCACATTTCCTGAAGTTTTTAAAAATAGAATGGATACTTTTTCAAAAGAACTCATTCACTGTAAGCCTTTGGCCTTAATCTATGCAGTCATCCAACCAGTGCCTCTGGTCTTAACATAGTGGAGTCTGTAAATCTTGGCTCTTATCCTTTTGCTCACCTTTGTATAACCCGACTGCCTCTAAAGTTTATGATAGCAAATTGTAAAGTAAGGGTTTTATTGGTTCTTAAGCAAACAATGTAGGACTACAGAAAAAGGGGAAAAAATCCATGTGGTCTCCCAACCTATTTTGTTAAGAATACTAAGTGTACATTTTTTAACAAAATGATTTTAACAAATCATTTATTGCCAAAGAACACATATGATGCTGAATTCTTAATAACAGATGTCCATGAATATGTACTACTAATTTATAGAATTGATTATTAACATACTCAATTCAGCAACTGCAATTTACAAAACAGAATAAATCATATAGCACAGAACATTTTTTTGAATTCCAAAATACAGGCTAGTAATATGAGCTTAAGGTTTCAAGCACCATCCATTTTACATTTACATTATACAAGGATATATTTTCTGTGATTTCAATGTCCTTGACTTTCATTGTTTATTTTTTACCCTATGATTTATGTGGATTCTTCACCAGAAGAGGTGGTGTATAAATCTATTACATTCTCAGCCTCATTATTAGTAGTAGATTCATTTTCAGTTTCATCACTAAAAACAGTTCATTATCTGCAAAGACGAAAGTATCTTCATATATATTCTGAGGTAATTGATTCCTCTATTTATATGCTAGAGGGAACGTTGCTTACGCAATTTGGAAAGAATATTCTTTTTTCTTTTCCTCCCACTTTCTTCCATACCATGGTGGAATGAAATATCACCATTTTCACAGATAATATAAAATTTACAGTGATAAAACAAGGTTAGTTACTCTCAATGATATTATTCATTGCAAAAGTAATTTCTTGATATAGGTTGGCTAAATGAAATGGACACCATCTTACATCATAAAGTCTCTCAAAACATCACTGGAGAGAAACATTTTATTTATTAATACTTGCAAGTGTTAATACTTACCATTTCATTCTTTCTTTTTCATGATTTTCTAAGAATACTTTATCCTTTTGAAGCACAGAGCACAATTAAAGAATTACAACAGTATTACCCTGTGACTAAAATCTAATTGTCACTCAGAGTGAGAAAGGGAATACAGAACAGAAGTGTTCTGAGCACTTTTAATAAAGCAGAAGAGATTTTTTTTTCTGATTTTAATTTTGATTTATTTATTTAATATCTGGGGTGGAGCAAGAGGCATGCAAATTGACTTTATGGTTTCTTATAGATTCACTGATGATACTGGGTTTTAATAGATCAGTTGAGCTGTCTAAGTGGTTTAGATCTGAGTACTTCTGAATGTGTGTCGATATGCATATGTATTTCATCACTTAAATTATAAGCATAATGAAATAGCTATATCACTCCATAGACAGCATGATTAGAAGTCAGATAAACAAAAAAAATTGTGTTCTTAACTTACCTGAACAATAGTACAAACCAATTGTGGGGAAGACTGGGGGTAAAATTAAAGAAAACTGGAAAGTTACAAGTGCAGTCAGCTTACATGCTTACAGGGTAAAGTTACAGATCCAGTTATAAGAGTACATAAAATTATAGGGGAAAAGCATGGTCTCTACTCCCTGGATGGAATGCAGTCAACATACCTGACTTGCTAAGAGGGACTAAATGGAGGATAGAATGGTGTGGAGAAACTGTGGCCAGGCTCTGTTGAAATTATTCCAAGAGGGGGAACTCTGTGGTACCTTGTAGCTGATCTGCTGCATAGCCGTTGTCAGCCAGGGAGAAAAAGGAAGATTTCTCATTGAATCAGCAACTGTGGTGAAATCACAAATGCACACCTCCATCCCAAAGGTCACCTCAGATGTACTACCTACCTCCAAGGTATGACCATCCCTCACTGAACATGACATACAACTATAGTCACTGAAGCTCCACCTAAATGTAAAAACAGTTTGAGTTTAAAATGGGGAGAAGACTATTGTAACATCAGTACATAGGCTGAATCTGTCTTCTTCCCCACAGGGACACCTGTTTTGTAACAACTGTTCTCTATGCATGCTGAATGATTATTTCAAGATAGATTTTATTGCAGATTAGAGCTTGTTCGTATATTGCTTTTAATACATTTGTGCAGCCAGATACTATCACTGGCCATCCTTGAACATCCTTGAACCTTCACCTGTCACAATTTTTGTTCTAATAATATTCTATAAACCGTTAGTATTAGTCCTTCAAGGGTGCTGATCATTGCCAGCAGTGGGCAATGTATTTGACTGTGAAGGCCCAGGAGACGATCTCTCTTATGTTGTTGGCATAGGTCCCTGAATTTTTCCTGGGGCCCTGAAAGACCGAGTAAAGCTGTGAAGATCCATAAGAGGGTCTTTCTCTTTGCTTGTGACCCTGAACAAGTTAGTCAAATGGCTCTCCATTCCAGCAAACTGTTCCATAAATGGTCTCCATAACTGAATGCTAACAGGCTGGGTCTCAGCTTTCCTGGGGCACTGGCAGACTAATCAAACACAAAGGGTTTGAGAAAATTTCCCCTTTCATGTGACACCAGTGGAAACTCAGACCTCCTTATAAATAATTTAACACCACCATTTAAATAGTTCTATTTTCATTACTAAATCTACTAAGTAAAATTTCTTTGTATTTTTACATTTCTAAAGTGAATGGTTTTCATGGTCTTTTAAGATGTATTTTCATTTGGTCATCCAAATTTAAACTCTTCCATCCTGATTTGTCCCACTTTCTTACTGGGGTCAGAGAAGAGTGAGCGCAACTGGATAGGGGATTTGAAAACTGGCTAAGGTCAGCCCAAAACAATGACAGAAACTGAAACTCATTCCACCTTGGTAAAAAGTTAACATTCAGCTTTGAGTCTCAGTAATGGATCTTGGTGGAGAAATCATGTATTATGTAGGTTTACATATTTTCTGTAGGATATTTGGTTTATCAACAATAATGTCTTTCATTTACTGTTCTGGTTCCTCTCTTATTCTGCAGGCCTGCCCATTTGGATTCATAACATTTTTCTGTCTATCTCTACTAAAACAACAGGAAAGTAAATTATATGAGCAGCTTCCAAAACCAATAAGACCAGACTCCATAAATATTTTTCTGTATCAATGAACAGCTTTTAAACACCTTTTCCTGTTTTTTGAGGTTTAAGTTTTTTTAGAAGGTTTTCTTTAAAATATACTTTAGTTGAATAATTTTAGATTGCTTCTTATTATCAGTTATGAATGTTTACATTGGACATGAAAGTGTTATGAGATACAGCATAATCTGAGGTAATTTCAATATTAAAGTCACACTCACAAGCAGGCTGTGTCATTTTAAAACAATCACTGTCAGAATGTTATTTTATTCTGAGGAAACAAGGCCTTTGAACACACCTAGTTACAATCAGTCATTCCAGGTATTCTGAAGTAATTAGGATTTTTGTATTTAAGATTTGTGGCACTTTCTCAAGAGAAAAGCACACATCTAACATTTCAAGAAGAAAATTCAGGTGTTGCTTTCCAGATAGACAAGCTATAAAAGTAGTCCTTGAATCTTACATAAATATATATTGAAATGAAGAAAACAGAACTTACTGACTGTAGACACATAAACAAATTATTTAAAATTAGTAAAAACATATATCGAAGAGTTGTATATCCAAGAGCAAATAGCGTGCAACTAAAAACCAGAAATGCAGAAAAAGAGGAAAGATGAGAAAAGAAGAAAATGTAGAAAAAAATACTTTATAAAAAAGGAAAAGAAAATATTTATGATTTGAGAGCATCTAGTATGTAATATTCAGTCCATTTCCTGGATATTTATGAATATATCAATAATTTCTTTTAATTTTACTTCCCATAGCAAAATTCTAGTTTCTAGAAACTTAGAAGAGAGTCCTAAACAGAACAGCTACAGTTACAAAATAGATTATTCTGAGATATGTGTATTGTCTCGTAAAGGAAATTAATCTAAAAATTTTCACTTTCTATGTGTATGTTCACTTTTTATGTATATGTTCTACTATCTTCCTATATTTTTCCTTTCAAAACACCAACAGATCATCTTCATATAAAATAATATTCTTTCAAAAAAAAAAGTCACACTCTTGTGTGTTGGGTATTTAGATACAATTCTAAAAATAAAACATCAAGCAGCAAAACAAATGTAACTTAAAGTATGAACATGGATAGGCAAAATAAACCAAAACAAAAGCATGAGAGACCATAAAGCAATTGAGATAAACTCCATAGTAGTCCAAGATAAGGAAAGTTTAAGAATGTGAATTTGCAAATGCTGTAGTATTCAAGTGATTGATAACTCATTCAGGATTGCTAAAAATCTACATGAGCTTAAATTCTAGGGCAAATAAACATCAAGTTAGAATATGTTTAGAAAACATGAATTGAAAATCCAGCCTCACAGCTGATATCCCACAAGATCAATTGATGGCTAGATTTAGAACACAAATCATTTAATTCATCTGGGAAAGGGGAAGCAAAACTCCCATTTTTAAAAAAGGAAATAAGGGTGATCTGGAAATCACAGATAAGTCAGTCTCACCTCTGTGCTGGCAAGATCATGGAGCAAGCTTTCTCTACATAAGCTTTTTAACAGAAATGTATTTCCCATGGAAAATTGTTTATCCATCAAAAATTTTTTTTCTGGATTATACTACATCTTTAGCAAGCATTAAAATATACCTCATTTGTAAAAACTTCAGTGCAATTTTTGTATTATTCCATACTCATTGATTTAGCATTGAATAATTAGGAGTATGCATATAGAAAGAAAATGCAAGGGAATTCCCCACCTGTACTTGAAATATAGCGCAAAACAGAAAAAAACCCAGAGGCATTTTTAAGAGGTTTTTTTTTTAGTGTTTTTTTTTTTTTTAAGGGAATAAATGGCTGTTACAAACCTGAAACTTCTTTGCTCTATACAGCAAATTAAATAGACAGATACACAAATAAAACCTCCCAACAACAGATTCTGGTTGAAAGAGTTGAGGTAATTAAAAATCACTCTTGCGAAATAGAATCCTGATGAATGTACTTTATTAATGGAAAAAAAAGAGAACAGCCTTTTGCCAGAATCTGTGGTCTATGTTCACTATTTTTTCCTGTAACATCAGTGAATATTGGAAAACCACCTAATTTATGCTTGAAAGCTCAGACCAAAAGACTAGTCCAAACATCCTTAAAACCCTCCAAAGAGCTGCATGTACTTAAATTTAATGGGTTTTCACAAAAATTTCTTTTAAATAATAAAAGAAAATTATTGGACTTTAACAGGTGCATTCCAATTTCTGGTGACCCTTACAGATGAAGTATAAAAGTTTCTTCATTCATTTTATTTTGAGAATGACTTTTTTACTTCTTTTTTTGTAAAAAAAAAAAAAAAAGACAGAAATAGAAATATAGTGCAGAGTTATTTTACTTTCTAAAGCAAAATTATAACTAAGCAGCTGATTACATGATGAAAACTAAAAAGATATTGAAATGTTTTGTTTTTTCCTTACATTTGTGCAAAATATTGTAGATGTTTCTTGTTTGTTAGAATATATTATAAAGTACATTTTAATGAGCTTTAAAACTAACTTAATAAAATTGTTCAATTTCTATTCATAAGGATGTTTCTTATTAACTGTTCATAACAGAAAGTTGTGAAGTTATCTCAGATTTTTTTTTTCATATAAGCTACCTATTTTGTTCTCTATCTTTAAAAATTTAAATCAGTTAATATCTGAAATCATACGTTAAATGTATTTAGTGCAGATATTCAGAAGAGTCCAGGACATAAAAATTACAATAAAATTTTTTGAAAATAAATCAGTTCTCCAAATCTCCACACACAGACATGACTAACAAATGCTATTAGAACCAAAAATTATTAAATATTTTGATCAGATATACAAAAAATACATAAGCAGATGTCACAAAATTACTTTCCCTGTGCTACTGCATCTTAAGCTAAAGAATCTTCTTTGATTTATAAAAAAAAATTTTGATAATTATGCATTAGGTTCTTCTCTATTAATATCCTTCTATTTTTTAATCACACTTTTGATGATGTTATAATGGTAGTTGTAACAACATAATGGTAAGTCTAGACAACATTAAAAGAAAAAAAACAAGAACATGATTTTTATTTTCTTCAGAATATATGAAATATTATATATCAATAAATATGCAATGTCATTTTTCATGTAGAAGAGATTTAACCACAGTAAGAAATTGTTATTAAACTTAACAGCAAATTGAGATGTGATAAGTTGAGAGATCAAAATAGAATAGGAAGAAAAAAAAATATTGGATGGGTTTAAAAACAAAGATCCTCCTTTAAAGACCCTCTCACAACAACAAATACATAACTGGCATGGGAATTGAGAATCAAAAGCTACTATCAAAAAAAAAAACATAGTTAAAAGTACTTGTTTGATTAAAAATATTGCTAAAAAAGATGCTTTCTTATTTTCAAACCATTTCTGCTATAGCATCTTACACAGCTATGATGGTGCTTCTCCCCTGTTGAAGCCAGTGGGAGTTGTGGTGGCTGCATCCAGTTTGCTGCGGACTTTGGGGAATGGCTGGAAACATGGTAGCCAAGAGCTGTCTGAAACAGTCACCCAGATATATTGCTGATATAGAAATATGACTATCATTTTATTCCATAAATAGTGGACAGCCCAGGGCTCATTGAACTCTCCTGCGTGGCAGTGGGCTGCATGGCAGGATCTCCCCCCTGAGTAGGGGTTACTTCTGGAGGTTGAGAGATTCCTTACCACGACAGGTTCTCAGTAAATAATTAGGAGCATGTTAAATTTTGAAATTTTAGTAAAATAATGTAAAGGATTGATTGTGCACAAAAAAACGTTTAAACATAAACCACTGACCAGGTCTGGGACTAGGATTGGATCCACCCACAACTAGATTCCTCACTGAGAAGGAATTTAGAAACCAAGGGGATCCCTTCTGAACCTCATTACTCAAAAAAGAGGGTCTCCATGAGAACTTTGTCCTCTGTGTAGTGTATCATGATGTGTACCTTGCCGTCGAATCTTATTGCAATACTGTCATATATGTCACATAGGACGATATATATGTCATATATAAGTTCAATACCACTGAACTTCATTAACTGACTGGTTTGTATCAATAAAATATATTATTCCTCCTTTTTAACGAGTGAAGTGTATGTGAAGTGCATTACTCCATCCCTGTCATCTGTAAAGGAAAAATAAGCATAGAAGTCCCTAAATTAATGTCCAGGACTGTTGGCATAGCCAATGTGCTTGTGCTAGAAGAAAAAGTTCTCTAAGTTAAATGTCAGTGAGTCTAAGGAATAGCCTAGGCCTCAAGCTTCGAGAAACCTAGAATAAGGCCTTCCTTTGTATTTTGACAACCACAAATAATAAATATTATTTGATTGTTTTTAAGACTAGTAATATGCCAAACAATCACATAAACTGTAGGGTCGCATGATCGGGACCTCTCAACTAATGATTCTGTAAAATTCATTGCATTATCATATGAAAAAACATATAAAAATCTGAACATGATGCAATAAACTATTCCTTGCTTGCAATGTGGCTGTGGCCTGTGTCAGTCTGCGTCGCCGGTTGGGGATCATGCCAATATTGCAGCCATACAGGACTTAATTCAGTAAATGACTGAAGCAGTGCATTTGCCTCTGTCAGACTTTCTCTGGAAAGCGCAGATCAGTATTTTTGATGTCCTACTTGGCCCAAGTTCAGGCCCATCTTTAAGGTTCTTTACTATGTCTAGGCAAGCAGTCACCTCCCGTTGTGAGAATAGTAGGAAGAAAAAAGTCAACATTCTTGGTAACATGCATAAGATTTCAAAGTCATCTGTTCCTCCTCAGGTACTTTTTAGGAAATGTGGAGCTAGTCACTTAAACCAAACATTATAGAGGGACGTTTTTCATTGTATATTTGAGAGGAAGAAATTGCAGATAATTCAGATACAACCAAAGGCAATGGAACTGAGATCTAAAATGCAATGGAATTTAGATTCAGAACTGAGATGTAAAAGTTAAAATTCATGAAGTTCATGGAAAAAAAACATATTCCTTTTGGCATTTATTGCAAAGAACTATGAAATAAAATATCCTCTAAAAATAGTATATGAAGATATTGTGGGGTAACTGGGGAAAAAAAGGGTGAGCGTGTCTCTTAAAACTTTTTTTGTCTTTTCCTGAGACAGTGGAGCAAGCGAAGCAGATGGACCCCATGCTGGTGTCTCATTGCATGGTGGGGACGAAGGCAGAGTGGGGCCATGAGCATGGAGTGCAGTGCAGCCATGGTGGGGCTGGCCTGACCCAGCCCAATTCGACCCACGCTACCCGCCATGATTTTGCCAAGCTAGTCTGGGGATGGAAGCAGCACCGCCACTGCGCTGGCCTGTGTATTGGGGCTGGGCCTGTCACCAGTGCCTTGCGGCAGGCACTACGATGGTGCTGCTTCCACCAGCTCGCCTTCCCCCCCCATACCACTGCCTCAGCCCTGCCAGGCACAGAGCAGTTCAGGTTGCACACGGGGCCTACAATGGCCACCGTGGCATGGGGCACCGGCATGGTGGGCAGAGCGGACATCGCCTTGGCAATGCAGCAAGCAGGGGCAGGCGGAGTCCATTCAATGGAGGCAACAGTGGTGTCCAGTGTGGTGGAGCAGGGCAAACCCCAAGTCAGCACTGCAGCATGGAATGGGCCTGCGGCAGTGGGTGCAACAGCTGCTCCAGCCATGCGGGGCTGTGGCCAGGATGTCACCCTGCAGACAGTGCTGCTGGTGCCCCTGGGCTCCCTGGGTCCCTGAAGCACTGGCGGTGAGGCAGGGGGAAGTGGTGCCTCCTCCCATGGTGTGTGGCAAGTGCTGCCCTGAGCATTTTGGCGGCAATGCCACCATGTTGCTTCATGTTCGGGTCTCAGAGAGGGGGTGGCACCCCAGTGTCATGTGACAACAAGTCAGGCTGCCGACCAATGGAGAAGTGGGCAGAAAGGAAGCACGAGAACAGATGAGAACAGACAGCCTATAAAAGGGGCAGAAACAGAAGTCTAGGTTTCTCTGTCTTGGCGTGGGCAGCAGCACAACCTGACCACAGCTCAGGCAGTGCTGGCAGAGGACCATGCAACTCCACAAGGCAATGACAGCAGTGTGTAATCTCTTCCCCTTGGGTCCCCCAGGTGGCCTCCTTTCATTCTCTCTCTATTTTCCAGCAGCTGTGGAGTGGGACCCTGCTGCATCACACCCCCAGTGCTGTCCGCATGGCAGCACTCCTTCCTTCCCTCCTCCACAGCCCAGCAGCTGGCCTGGAGCAGCAGAGTGGTTATTCTTTTGTGGGTTATTATTGTCAGGTTACTGTTTATTATTGGTTCACGTGTATAGTTGTTTATACACACCTCATATCTCCTATATTCAATAAATTATTTTGTTACCATCTTCTCTATATGTCTCTTGTCTCTTAGTAACGCCCTCTAGTGTCTAAAATCATGACAAAACATTACTGTAACATCATAAAAACACCCTTCACATCTACTTGCATTGGAAAAAAAACCCTGACATTCACAAATCAGAAGCATATTACTGCATAGAAACTGGAAATTTAGACAGAGAACCAGACTGATCCTGTGCTGTTCTAACCTCTAATGAGATTCAAAGCTGGACTGAGGTGGGTAAGACTTCTGGAAACAAAAAGGTTATAAATCAGATTTGTTAAAAACAAAAGACACAAATTGGGTATGAAGATTTTGAACAGAGTACAAATTTACAAAGCAATATGTTAGAAACAAAGTATGTAAAAATGAACTGATTTATTTATTAAGGTTTTGTACTTGTGTACCAGAACTGTAATAGTCACGTATGTGTAATATTTTATACAATGTAGTAAATAGTGCTGTGCATTAAACTTAGCATTCTCATTTTATGTGACTTAAAGCCAAACTTGCTGTTATCTCTGCTACAATATTAGAGATAGGCTTAAATTAAAGTTTGACATGAAATTTAAGGAATTAAGAATATGCTTCTTGGTTACCTCTTTGTCACTTCCTCAAAAAGCAGTTTTTTTCACTACCTTCCCTTTTCAAACAATCCTTAATTTCTCTTTTATAATAGTCACCTCTCTCTCTCACTCACTTCTTTTCCTTATTATTTCATACCTGCCTGATTAATTTGCTTTACGTCTCCCCTTTTCTCTTGGACTCAACTATCTCAAAGGTCTTTTCCAACTTAGTTGATTCTGTGTGATTCTGTGATTCTCCACACATTTCTATTGAACTTCATTAGATGCCCTTTTACACCCCATCTTCTTTCACTAGGTGTGGTTTTCCAGTAAAAGGATGAGTTAGAACCTTTGAGGTGGAAGACACAATGTTTCAAAGGCTAAAGGTGAATTATAAGAGTAGGAGATTTGGTGGGTTTTCATGCACAAATATTTCAGCACAGAACCCAGGTTTTCAGTTTGATATTCACAGCACATAGGCTTGCTCAAAAACCCCCAAGGTTATTAGCAAGTCCCCTTCAGAAAGTTCAGCACTCATGGAATAAGTTCTCTTTTTAACCTCAAGTTGTAGAAAGCAAAAGTGGTTTTCTCTTTAATGAAGATAGGAGCTATTGAATTAAACAATTAATTTATTACTTAAGCCCCACTGACATTTCTTCTCTATGCACCTTGACAAACCTCCCTGTGAACTTAAAATCACCTTCACAAGTTTCTCTTGTAGACCAGCATTATCATGATGGAAAGCAAGAAGTAAATATCAACAACACATGGATTAAAACTAAAATTTCCACTTGATTCAGCAAGTCCTAGCTACAACCCAAAGCCAATCTGGTCAGCAATGCCTCAGCACTTCAGGACAAAGTACTCAAACGTGATGCTGCTGAACCTTTGTATGCTAATTTTTGGTTTTAACACCTTTTTCATTAACTCATGAAATAAACTTGTAGTTTATAGTGCAAAATGTTTTCCCATCCCCTTTTTCTTAGGCCTTGTCTATATGATAGAAATAAAAGAGAAGGCAAAAAAGTACAATGAGTAGTTAAATAAGAAGGTTGTTAAAGATACTCTATGACTTTCCTGTGAATACTCCCTTCTCTTTCCAACTAGTGTCCTAAGTTCAACTTGCTGATAAATTGACTTTTATAAAAGTTTTGGAAAAACTATTAAAAAAAAAAAA
>VYZS01099172.1:14989-28019 GCA_013400695.1 Neodrepanis coruscans | reverse complement strand
CCTCCAATAGCATACAGCGGCTCAATTTTAGAGGACTGTTTAAATGGCTACATTTTGGTTGTTTTTCTAAAGCAAGAGCCGTATCAATGGGAGAAATCTCATTAAAGAGAATTTTGCCCTTATAAGGTATCCAGGACCCAGACTTTCTGGGCATCTCAGATTAGAATCTGATCTCAGTAGCTAGGTTTTTCAAAATACACGTGTGTGTCATTACTCATAAAACTAATCCCAGCAACAGAAATGAGACCATATATGTGAGAAAACGAGCATGTATTTTCAATTGCTTACTGGATTAGGCCCTAATAATCCTATCTCCCACCCCCAAATCATCAGGATTCCATCAGATTTTATGTCTAGAAATGTTCATTATATATCACTGCATAAACCTTAATCCCGTGGCTTATGCTCTACAGAGATGAGAGATATTTTTTAAGCAAAAAAAGTATAGCAGCATCTATAATAAGGTTATAAAAAGGCTGAGATATGTTGTTATTAGACAATATGCTTGCCAAATATTTATGCATGGGGTGGAAAATATGCTTTCTTCCTAATTAAGAAATTAAAAAGTAAAGATAAAAGTAGAGCATCTCCATTTCTGGACAACAGAGACATAACTCATGTCAGATGCTGCAATTCTTATCACTTTCTCATTAGGCACATTTATCATGGCCATTCATCTACTTATCAGGTCTGCATGACAGTACGAACATCAAAAAAGGACAAACAGCCACAAGACCTCTAAAGGAGCATGACTTTGTGCATGACCTTTGAAAATATATCAAAAACAAATAATGTGTTTTTGTTCACAGACAGCAAATTATGTAAATTTCAAAGATTAAAGACAAGCCTGCAGTATATATCTATATTAAACTCTACTGTCAACATATTTTTAATGTTCTATGTCTCTTTTTTCATTGCTCTGCTTGTTGAGCTATCTTCTCTAATGTTTTAAATTGCCATATTTCCCTACTAAAGCAAGTTGCAGCTGTGCCAGTTTACACAAACTAAGGATGAAACCCATGCTCATTTCTGAGAAACAGTGTGACCTGGATCCTGTTGTTCCAGGGATTGAAAAGAACCTGACTACACTTTCGGAACAGCACAACTACACCAGTGAGAAATTAGAAGCAGGTCCTCTTCTCATCACTTATTGAGGTGGAAGCACAACAGTCCTTTTATGTGTGTCTTGCAGAGTCTTTACCCAGAAGCTCATAGCCTGGCTACATGGATGACCGGATAAAAAGAAATGTTTCTCTCTGTTAACTTTGTCAAGTGATCAGCAGGTTCAATAAATCACAACAATATTCTCTAAGAAAACCTAACTCCACTCCCAGAGCACATTGACAAGCTGATTTTTATAGCTTTTCTTCGTAAGGATGGCTGTCAGAAGAGCAATATACAGAGTGTAATTAGGAAATACTAGTCTGAGACCTGTTGGTTGCTGCTAGTGCAAGCTGGTAGAAAGAGGAGCAGATGTCTGAGCTCCAGAAAGCTAGTGCCGTTGCATCCATCTCATACATTCTTTGATCAGTTCCTGGGGGAGAGGTGAGTAAGGGGCAGCCTGTCTCCTGTAAGCCCCCTGTAAGACCCAGGGGAAGTAATACTGTGTCATAGAAATTATTGTGCAGACAAACTGTACACCTCTCTGGATTACTCCTGACATTTCCTCAGGGTCTCATCTTGGTCATTGTCTGCCATGGGAGTGTCCTAGGTACAGGTAATTCACATAAGCACCCAGAAACCTTCTGATTGCTTCTGAGTACCTTTGTACAAGACTAACTGAATGATAAACAAGAAATAAACTAGTGTTCAAGCATTCCTCTTACAATGAAATTAAACAAATATGAACAAAGCACTTGATATGCAGCTCACTGCATTTTCAGTACGAAGATACACTGTGGTTATTAGAACTCAGACATAATTTTGGCTTTCTAGGTGTGAATTACAGAGGATTGAACTGATTGTTGAAAACAATCTGGCAAATGTAGCCTTTTTGTGCGAAACTTAAGAATATATCATAAATTTACAAAATTATAAGTAATCAATATTTTATGATGTTATTGATATGATGTTATTTTAGTTGATTTAAAAAGAAATGTGTCTGCCTACTTACAGCTTTTGCTGCAAATGTCGTATAACATGTCGATGTTGACATCCTGTGTCATACCTTCACTGAGTGGCTTCAGCATCATACTCATAATGAGCATTGGAAAAATCATACCGAGTCGGAGGATTAGACAAGGGTAGGCAAGATCTTGTTTGTAGTCCTAGAAGTAATAATTTCACATGGGAACAATATAATTGGAAGGTCCAGCATAGATTCCTTTGATGAGATCTCCTGAAGACCCTATGTGATACCAAACATACAGCTGTTCTCAGCAGTTCCCTATTGAGGATCATTAGATTATGTGGAATACCTGACCCACAATGGAGAGATGAGGATGAAACAATAAAGATGAAGAAAGAAAGATGGTAGAGTGGTGGTTTTGGAAATCACCAAAGACAGGTAGAAGATCTTTTCCCATTTATCTGAGATTCACAGTACTGGACTTTTCAACATCTCCAGTCTAACAGTGTTGCCCTGCAGGCCCCTTTCACTTTGTGAGAAAGGCCGTATTAACAACATGTAGAGTTGTTAAAATGCAGACCTTATGTTCCTGAGAGTGACACCAAAAGTTTAAATACTTTTGCTACAGAGATGTTTGACTATTACAATCAGGATACAATTATAATGCTGTGTAAAAATAGGCCACCAAAAAGCTATCTTAGAAAAAGACTGTCAGTGGCAAGGGAAGGCACACCACAAAAACTATGCTTCTGTTACTGATCCCTTGAGACTGCACAGCCCATTGTTCCTGTTTTCAGTGAACTCTTGCTGGCGTTCTGCAAGGATTTACAATTTTAGCGCAGGACAATCAATTCAAATACTGAAGCACAGGCCTGAAACTATCCAATCAAACCAAACTGACAGTGATAAAGAGATAAAGTGTGTGATTGGAAGCTGCACACTGGTATTACCAGAACTAGAAAGAGCAGTGGCATTGCATCACCAGGCAGAATCAAAATGTATGAGCAGAAGACAGACTACTAATGTGAACAGCAGAAATAGATTAAAACTGAAAGATGACAAGATAAACATTGTTGTTTTACAAACTGAAGGCTGGGCAGATGGTTGACAACGCTGATCCTTTTACACTATTTCCTATATAGACATAATGAGCCTAAAGCCTAGGGGGAAAGAAAGCCCACTTCTACTTTGCTGAGATCGTAATGTAGCAATAAGTTTTCCTCTCTGCTCATGTTTGTTGGATTTTGTTTATATTGCCAGATCATATCACATACTACTGTCGTGGTTTTATCACAAATTTAGCGATTTTGGACAAGAGATGTCCGAGAGAAGCCACAAACACACCCCAAAATGAAGAAAACACACAAATACCACAGTTTATTTCGTGCACACACAAAACCCAACAAATAAAGTGCAACAAAACAGACAAATTAAGTTTCCCAGGGCCCGTGTTGGGATGAGAACACTCTGGAAATAGTGCTGGTCTCTCTCTGGGCTCCCGGAGAGATGCCGGGGTAATTAGAGGAAGCACACGGCCGATCTGAGGACCCCTCAGCAGCGCGAGCTTCTGCTCGGCTTTTACTGAAGAAAAACACTCAAGAAAGTTAGAAACTGCGAGCGCCCCCCTCCCTCCCCTTCCCGATAGCCCCAGGAAGGGATTTAGTACTGATGGAAGAGATGTGATCTTTGGAACCCAGGGAATAGCTGCAGGTAATCACCAGACCACCTGCCTCCCGAAAGGAAAGGAAAGAAAGAAAAAAACCACAAAGAAAAAAAAAGAGACAACCCCCCTCCCCCGAGGAGGAAATCCGCCTCCCAGGAATTCACAAGGAAGAATGCGATTACAAGAAAGAGAAAGCCCACTCCTCCAAAAGAGAAAGAAAAAAAGAAAGAAAACTAATCACGAAAAAGAACCATGATCAAAAACCAGCTCCCCCTCCCAGGCAAATACCACACCAGACTGCTGCGGCGGAATCGCTGACCCATCCTCCACGTGGCCGCTAGTCCTGACCCGAAGACGAGGAACGATGTGGCCACAGCTGCGTCCAGAGTTGAAGAGAGCAAAATGGCGGCCGTCCAGCCCTTTTATAAGGAGGTCCCGATCCGCACCTGCGCAGATGGGTCCCCAGGGGCTGGCCCTCTTCTCATTGGTCAGCCCCCCTGGGGGCCCACCCCATGTACGCCACAGCCGTCCGGAAATGCCATGTGCGCTAGGAGGGCACTTCCGTTAATGGTGGCCGCCACCAATGCCACGTGCTCCCGGCTGGCCACTGCTGCTGGGCTGTCGCTGCCGGTGGCGCCGCTGGCACGCGCTGCCGGCACAGCCTCGGCGCTGTCCGCCAGCCCCGCAACAGCCACGCCGCCGGTCCCTGCACTCACCCATGGCCTGCGCCGCTCCCACTGACTGCACTGAGCCGAGGGAGGAAAGAAAGGGGCCACCGAAAACCCACGTGGGCACCAGCACTGCCCGCATCCCCCTGATCCCCCCGCCCGGCCGCCGGCCCCGCACGGCAGGAACAAAGACCGTTTTTACTGTCGGTTTTACCCTACGACAACTACCTACTGCATTTTACATAAAACACTGAACATGTTAACCTAAAGGTCTAATAAATTATACATAGAATATTCTGAGGGGGGTTAATGAAGAAAAATACACTTTACAGTTTAATTCACAGCAGTTTGTTTTTTTGGATTTTCTTTTGTGTATGTAGTGGGTTTTTTTTCAGGGGGTTGGGGTTGGGTTGTTTTTTTTGGTTTGGTTCCGTTTGGTTTTTTCTTAAGAGAAACTCACAGTCTCAAAAACCTATAAGCAGATTGTTCAAGCCACAGAATGGAAAATGCAATGCAGTATAATTGCATAATCTGACTTAAGTGATGATATTAAGATGACCTGCTGGTATTAAATAATAAGAAATCTTTTTATGAATCTCAAATCTAATCTTGGAGGATTCATTTACTATATTTTTTCACTGGTGTAAGGCATAGGCTGTGTTTCTTAGTTTTCTGTTCCTAAAATATCTACGTTTCTGAAAGGTTAGCTCTTAGGATAAGCTAACATGCAATTAAGAAGACAGTCTTACAAGTAATACATTTAAAATGAAGGGAGATAAAACTGTCGTGTAACAGACCTGCTTCATAGATATGCTAAACAGAACAATTGAAATAAACTAGTAACTCCTGCAGCTATGTACAACAACTAAACTAATGGTAGAAGATGCCCATACTGAGAACACTCACAGTTCTTCTAGGCAGATCATTGACAACATTTAATCAATCAGAGCAAGATGTGTTTGAATATGAAATTTTAAACACACAAAATTAACACCTAGAGATTACTATAGGAATATATAAAACATCGAATTTAAAAATAAACGCTACCTTGGTCAGTGACAGAAACCCTCAGTTGTGTTGCGGGCTGCAAAATGGTATAAGCAATATAGACAAAGCATGATGGAGCAATAGATCACGGTAATAACATTTGCAATAAACAATAACAGAACAAAGCAGGCATCTATAAAAATCCCGTGAGGAATTTGCCTTATCCATAATTTTTCTTTACATTTGAGAAACTGTGTCAGGAAAGGCCATTACAGCCAATGGCACCAATTAATTTCTGCAACTTTTAATGACATGTTACTGGGTAAAAACCTCAGATAATACCCCAGGCTCATGATTGATAGAAGCCTGTGTTTGATTTGTACCAGACTGTTGATTTTTTAGTATTTTAAAAGAGTCCCAGTGCAGCCAATCAAGCAATCAACATGAAATACTCACATCTTCTCTTGTAAAGTACAAGAAAACAGAAAGACAATGGGACTTTCTTCATAGTGTTGACAGAATATTGGTGATTTTGTTTCAGTAGCTCTCCAGATGATGGATTACCCAAATTTTTATTCCAGAAGCAAATGATGGCCAAAAAGAAATCTCTGATTTTCATGCCATTCTGGACATTATTTTACCCTTAGAAGGGCTGTTGAAATGAAGAGGAGATAAAAATAATTGATTTTGAGAGTCGAAGCATCAGAATAAAGTGATTGCGTGTTTGGTTTTCTGGGCCTTAGCTAACCAGCAGCTTCAATCATATTAAAAAAAAATGATAAATATGTGGAGAACTTAGAAAATGCAAACACAATTCCCTATTATTTTCCAGAAATATTCAGCAATGCTTCTCTTATACTTTGAGATCAATTGTAGAATTAAACTATCTGAAAACAGAGGTAGGTGTGTCTTTGCTGTCAAGTGAGCTTTTTATACCCATCACAATAGATCCTGATGTCCTTATCTCTGTAGCAGTAAGACATATATGACCACTGTGATACTCAAATAAATAAATAAAAACTCAATGGAAACATGGAAAACCTTGTGTCTGTGGATTCTGCAAGGTGGCTGAGCATGCAGGAAAAGTGTTTGTACACATAACTCTCTCTATGTGTGTGAGTTCTGGGGGTTAATGCTTTAGCACAGCTTTTAGCACAAACTAAAACACAGCAGAGAAAGTGACAGGGGCTGGTTTTCTTAGCTACCTGCTTGATATCTGAGTGCTGTAATCACCTCATGCTGTTCTTATGGATAGTCAGCCAGGCCTACAAGCACCAAAAAGATATGGCGGACAGTCCTGTGAACTCTGGTTTATTGCACTGATGTAATTATGCAAGCCTGGTAAAGGGACATGGGGAGAAGCAAACCACACAACTGCAGATCCCACATGCTTGTGAGAGTGCCTGTGGAAATTAGACTGCCAATGTTCAAGACTTCCCATGGAGTCTTGGATTCGTGTCCTGCGGAACTTCTCAGGCACTTTTCTGAGTCCTGGTGGTGACCTGTCTGTGTATGTGCCTGCCTCCACATGCCTTCCTAATTGTTGTAGATGAGATGTGTGTCCTCATGAAGAATACAATGTAGGATGATTTTTCTGAGGCTTAGCTCTCAGCTGAACAATAACTTTTCAAGTTATGAATTCTAATTTCTGAGATCTGTGGCTTAGATTATAGTAGTTAAATGTATGTAAATAAGCAATGGGAACATGGATCTCATTCATGAAACTGCCTTGAAGAGTTCCAATAACACATAGTTAATTGATTTATTTGTAATATTTTCTGAATGCTAGAAAGTGTTGAAATGCTATAAATAAGAAGATATCTAACATGAGCAGCAAATAACAGATTATAGTGGTGTGTTGTACTTCTCAATATTAGTACTTGTACTGGTACCTTACTATTGAAGTAAGAGTTATTTTATTCCCATCTCATTGCCAATTAAGAAGTCAAACTGCAAATACAATTAGTAATAGAATGTTTAGCTAAGCCTTCTCACCTAGATTGCCAGAAAGGATGGTACCGACTCATGGAAATGGGCTAATCTTACCCAATTTAGTACATTAGTGTGGAGGTCAGAACTGTAAATCCTATGAAATGAATATATCTCATTCCTGCCAAGTTTTGTATGCACAATATTAGAATTACTCCTTTTTAAGAGACTTCTCTGTCACATTAATGTGATTTTAATCAGTACTCCTAAACTCTTGAAAAGGAAAATACCTCTTCTTAAAAACCCTAATTTTCTTTTATTGCCCAAGTTCATATAAAAAAAAAAAACAACTCTTTTCTATAAGTCCTTTTCTACCTTAAAAGTTACAGTCATTCCTTCTTTCATTACAAGAAATCCTTATTATATTATCTATTATAGGGGTCACATGTACTATCATTCCCTACAATATAGCTGTCATATAACTATGATTGCACTAGAGGTTAAAATTTGACTTGCATATTATGTATTCTACAAGAATCTTCAAGTTCTTGTCCCAGCCATTGCCACTTTCAATTCCTCAGTGCTTTCTCTTTGTAGAATAATTATATGTCTTAGAAAAATAGTGTCTCTTGTCATGCATATCAGATATGACAAATTCAAAGGCTATAATTATCAACAAAGAATCATGTTTACTTTTGTTGGCATAGCTATGCAAAAGAATACCTCAATAAGGGCAGTGCAGATACTAATTATGGTGTAAAGATTAGGAATTGCCACCAGATTTTGGATGGAACTATCCTATTTTTCTTTTCTATTGCCTTTGTGACAACTACTGGGAATACTCGAACTAAAAAGTTAAGTATGCCACAGATGACTCCAGTAAACATGCGTTTGTTTTGTGAAAAGAGGGGTGTTTCATCCCAGAGCCTAAATCAGTAGATTTATCTGCTACAATTACAGCACTTTGATCACCCCAGAATAGGTGGTGTAGTGTGGGGTGTAGCTGTCCTTTTGCAATTCACTCTCCTTATCAGGATACATGTCTGTCGATTTGTGGGAAGCTGGCTGTTTTTCGTTCCTGACAAACTCCAGTGATTAAAATGTAGTGGCTTGCTCTTGTTCCCCTGATAAAGGTGACAGCTGCAGAGTTTCCAGTGTTAGTGGATATGGTCCATGCAGATTGCTTTTTAATGAAAGCAATATATTATCTTACCTAGAGACCCTGCAGCCCTACCTTGTTAATGTATTCTAGCTTGGCACCACATTTATCTATAAATTAGTTGTATTAAACATGCTTCTTACTATTTATCCAGTCTCTAAAGAGTTGTGGTTGTTTTGGTTGAATTTTTTGTTGGTGGTTTTTGTTTTTATATTGTGTGTTTTTGTTTGGTTGTTTTATTTAATGGCGTTTGTTTGGTTTTTTGGTTTATTTTTTTATAACTTTGCTTCATACCTTCTTCAGCAGCAGTACCATATACACAATAAACAGTGGTATAGAGTTTTCAGAAAATCATCTATCATTAAATAATACAGTCACAGACATCTCTGTACTCGATGACTTGATAATCCTTCACATTTGGCCATTAAAATACGTACTAAAGGATGTGGAATCAACAACACTTGATTATACAAGTCATATCTGCACAGGTTTTCCCCTTCAATTTTAAAAGATGATTGCAGTAATTTATGAAACAAAACAAAACACAGGTTTAAGTTAAACAAAGTTGTGTTTTAATTTTGTAGTCTTATCTCTTTTGAGTTTTCTAAAACATAACAGATTGAAAATTCCAGCTGTATTTATTTTTTTTTTCTTTAGGAAAATCTTTCAGGTCTCTGGAACACTCAAATGTCAAATTCATTATCACCAAGAGTAACTTGTTCTTCAGATATAAGGAGTGCATTCACTGTAAATAATTTATATTATTTTCAGCAACTTCCATCTAGAACCAAATTTCATAAAAGACTGGCATATCACTTAAGGACCAACTTCTGTTCTTCTTCTACTAGAAGTATTTTTCTAACAAAAGATAAATATTTTAAATTGATTTATCTCATAAAATATACATAAAATATAGAAATTGAATTATATTCCTGTTATTTATTCCTAAATTATAATGAGAATTTAGCACATTGGTATAATTCAAAGGTGAGCATTACATTATCTTTACAAATCTCTAGTATCTATCATAATAAAAAAAACTAGATGTGGTTCAATAATTCAGGAATATGTGAGCTGCTAACTATTGTGAGAATGCTTTATAAATCTTACAGTTTAATTATGCCATGGCCAGTACAAAGGCTTTTTCACTGGTGGTATTCTGCATTTTCTACTTGAGATATTAACTTCTTTATAGTCACTGCATGTCTTTGCTCCATTTGTATCTTTGTTAACAATGCATGTACAGTAGGGGAGATAAGTAAGGGATTAGTAAAGGATTAAAAGAAAGCCTTTGGTTTATATACACTCAGAACACTGCCTCCACAGTTAATTTTTTGAATTTTTGTATTTTGTTAAAAAGATAACAAAATCTTTTACCTGTTTATTTCCTCCATCTAAACTAGAACATGTATCTTCTCATTTCCTTAAAAATGCTCTATCACTTCCTAGGTATTTCATAAAAATAAGGATACTCTTGAATTTCCCACAGCAGCAGCTTTGATGCTAGAGGATTATATCAGTTTCTTTTCTGTCTTCTTTTGTTTATGTTATAAATTTTAATGTCAACCAGGCCTGACAAGTTTTCTTGCTTCAAGTGAATAAGTTGTCATGTTTTGCTTAAATACCTACCATCCACTGAGCCTGTGAATGCAGAGATAAAGGCAAAGAAAGCAAGCATGTAAACCTGTAATTCTGAGAAGGGGCATAAAGACTTCTGGTCACTTAACCTGGAAATACCAATTCGCAGCTGAGGTGGGAACTGCACTTTCTCATGCTCCCTTTTCTCTGGCAAGGTTTCTTTCTAAAAATAGATTCACTATTTCACCATGACAAGTATGTGAGGTGTATTAAGAGTACAAGTACACCTCATTCAATATTGCACTCTTTTACATTTCCTCCAAATCCCTTCGAAATCCACAGAAAGGCTTCAGCTTCCTAAATTACTTCAGACACATGTGTTTGTTCCTATCTAAAGTCCTGATTGTAATATGCTGCCTTGAATGTTTAGGATATATTCCATCCCCTTTTTGTTCGTCGGCTGTGACTTGGGCTCTCAGCCACCGAATTAGACAACAAAGTCTGTACCAACCTATCCTTCGGAAGCAGCCTGTGTAGCAAGGAAAGGCAACAGCCAGGCCCTGTACCATTTCTGTGCTTGGTCCTGGAAAAGGCTTGGAAGGTAATGAGAAGGTGTGATGCAGCAAAGACAGAGGATATGACTCCACCATCAGGAAAGAGAAGGGAAAAGTATAAAGGCTCAGGAGGAAAAAAGAGTTTTCATTTCATCCCCATTAATCATTCAGACAACAGTATATGTCTACAAAACATACGCAAGCAAACCCACAGAGTGCTGATTGCAGCACTTGTTCTTTACATATAACCAACCATTGCTTTGCAAATTGGTTCCTCTGATATGTTTTGCCATAAATAATCTGTTTGGTGCAAACATTAGATACACTATATGAGTTGTTCTCCACTATCTTTTTTGTATAATGCTGTTGCACAAAGAGATTTTGATTGACAAAAGAACACACTGGTATAAAACAAGCAGAAATGTCATGTTATAAATCACAACAGAAAGAAAAGAGATTATCAAACAACTAAATAATGCAACCCACAGCAAAATGTACCAGTAAATCATACAAAGCAGGGTAAATTAGATAACGCTGTCCATATACAATTACACTGGTTGGCTCCCACAACAGCCTTTAAATGTGACATGTTATTTGACATGTGTGCAATTAGGGCTTAAAATCAATTTTTTTTTCTATTTCATTTAAAATAAAAAATGTACTATTTCCAGATCAAATACTACCTTTTTAGCCAAGATGGACAAGAAGTAGTATCAGGTTAGCAGCAGCATCTTAGCAGCATAAAGCATTTATGCATAAAGGCAGAAAAGGATAGTTTTCCCAAATACTGTGAAAGATGAGATCCCAGACAATTATTCATGCACAGTATTCATGCTTATTTATTATTCCAACTTTTTTTTTTTTTCTTCCCACAGGACTTATTGTAAAACTAGGACCCACTGAAAAATAAAAACTCTGAAGCAGGATTGTATAGATGGCACGTTAAGTATCAAAGAGGGTTTAGCTCTTTTCTAGTAAATGTGCACTGTAACAGAGCCATAGCATCTCTAGTGTTCAGGCCCATGGGAAAGTAACAGAAGGGACATCCTGGTAACAACACTTAGCACAGAGCTGGGAGAAGGGACTTTGTTGGTGGGATGTTTCAAGGCTGTCAGATTCACATACCTACTCAGCCACTGTTCTTCCATCAGAAAACTCAGAGCAACAGTACTTTACTTCCTTACTTGACTTAGAGAAGCATTAGAAGCATTGACTTTTTTCATTGAAAGTTTGGACGTGAAAGTCACTGGAAACATGTTTAGTGTTCAGCATCACTGAGTGTCAATTGCCAGCCCAAGTCCCAGCCTCCTGGTGCTTTTTGGCTATCCACTGGCATGTGGGTACATCAAATGGCTCCAAGGCTCTACGTTGTCAGATGAGTGACATGAAGTAGCCCAAAGGTCACAGAGACACATGAGTGCAAGCAAATGATCTAGGTTTCTGGATTTTCCTTACTTTCACCTGTTCTCTCTCCAGCCAGAGAGCGAACCTTGCTATTTCCAAATTCACAGCCTGCTTGCATAGCTCTTCCAAAAATACTCCGTTCCTTCCACATTAGCTGCTCCCTCTTTTTGTTATTCCACTTCTGCCAGAACCACCCAGACACTCTCTGCCTAAGGAGAGGAAAGTAGACAAACATACTTACAGAAGAAGGGAGCTGATAGTAGCTAGAGCATATGAGAAACATGAAAAAAACAGGGACCTGCAAAGGTTCCTGAGCTGAAAGGGGCCATAAACCCATTTTCAGATCTCAGCCTCTGTGGAGTTCATACTGTAGGGGCACACAGGTATATCTGTGTGTGCTGTGAGGTGCAGCAGACTTAGGCCCAACCATTCCTAAGCAAATTCAGCTTGATTCTACCTTGTAATGTCTTCCCAGAGAGGGATTTGCGGCACAACTCTGGAGAACATAGGTAGCTTTGACCTCAAATTCTTGGTTTGTATTTTTCCTCATTTTTACCTACCTAACATTCATTCCTGCAGCTTCCCACTGTTTATCTAAAGCAGTTTGTGCAGACCAAAGGACAGTTTTGACAGTTTGCAGACTCCGTTTGAATCATTAGTGCAAAATCAACATAATTCTCTCTGTCCTCTCCGTGTTTGGAAAAGAAACCAAACCTATCTGATGCCTGAAAGAACAAGATGACAAAATTAATCACACAAAAAACTTATTTAAAAAATATACAGACATTTCCCATATAGTTAAAAGTCACGCTCTATGAAGATCAATTATGCACTAACTTCGACACTTACTGTAAATTTTCCTGTAGAGAAAAAAATACTTCAGAGATGCATGATAAATATAGCTTTTAAATAGTCAGATGACTACTTCAAAATTATGAAAACCAATATTAGCTCCTCTATTAAAACCGATATTAAAAAAGGATTATATATATCCTGATGTTTTTATCCACACACCGCCCC
>VYZS01099172.1:217-14960 GCA_013400695.1 Neodrepanis coruscans | reverse complement strand
CCCCCCCCCCCCCCCCCCCCTTGCATTCTACTTGTTATCCAGACACTTTTAAAAAAGATACTTCACAATTTCCATACCAAATATTATCCAGGTTATATAAAAAATTTTGGCTCATTTGACAAGTCAAATATAATATATTGAACCTGAGGACAGCCCCCAAAGTGATGCAGTTGCATTAGGTAGAAAATCAGAGAAAGGTTAAAAATCACAAGTAAATAAAACTAGTTTTTGTTGCCATTCATTGTTTCTTCCCTTTTTGTTTCTGTCTTGTCTTGAATTGTAGGGCTGTTGCAACAGGAATTGATTGTTATTTTATGCTAAGGTAAATAGCTCTTACTTATTAAATACAAATGGAATGAGTGTGAGTGATACATAGCAACTCTTTGCTCTTTTATTCCTGTAGCGAACATGAAACCTTTGGAAATAACAATTACTAAACCAAACTGTTCTGCAGTGATAGCTGTAATTATGGTTTTACTTTAGGAAATAGCATTCCAGTGAAGTTCCCTCTCAAGTACTTCTATGCACCATCTCCTTGGTATTAATGCTGTGCCGTTGAACCAAGTCCATAGATAAAATGATGAGTGCCAAGTCAATTCTTAATTACCTTTCCTTTGATTGTATGTGTGATTTAAAAAAAAAAAAAAAAGCAAGCTACCTTCTAGTGAAAACTCTGTATCTTATTCTGTATCTTATTTATCATTTTCATCCAATACATTAGATAAGCAAAGAAATATTCTGTAGAGTCCTCGGTTCAGACTCTTGGTTCATGACGATTGCAAACAAGTTCTAAATTACCTTCCTGGAAAATCAGACAGGATTGAGAGAATTACATCATTTGAGGCTGGTTTTCCTGAGTAGAGAGGAAGCAATGAAATCTCACCGGATTTCTCTTACAGATCTTTGAGATCTGTCCATACCGAAAACATGCGAGATCAAACTGTGCCTTAGTAAACGGAGCAAAAACATCAGATATGCTTGTACTAGTCATCGAGGCGCGATGGGGAAAGGCATTTGCTGAAACTGCCTGTTGCGGGCAAGGAGGACCGGGACGGGGAGAGGGAAAAAGGCACAGCCGCCCACAGTAACTCGTCTTCTGGGTTGCTATCTTTTAGTTTTGCAGAGGGCGAGCACGCCATCTCCCACGGCACAAATGTTTCGGCGCACCCTTTAACTCATGGACAGCCCTTGGAGAACTTTATTTCCTGCTCGTTCTCCACTGGCAGACGACAAAAGAGGCCGGCGACCGAAAAGGGTTCAGTCGGTGCTCCGTGGGCCGGGCGGGTTTCCTTCACCTCCCGACCCCTCCTGCGCCTCAGGGGGAGCGGGGCCCTTCCCATGGGACGGAGACATTCCTGCTAGCCGCCCGGCTCGCTCTCGCTCCAACCCCCGAAATGGGGAGAGGCCGCGGTCGGAGTCGCGGCGCCTCACGGCGGGGCGAGGGCCCCCCCTGCTGCCTTCCTGGAGGAAAAGACCTTCCAGGGAAAACAACGCCTTCTCCGTCGGCGCTTCTGCACGCGGCCGGCGGTGTTGTTTTAGAACGGACGCGAAAGCCTCGCGTCTTACCTGCTGGAGGGTTGCCGGAAGGAAGGTTTGGCATCTCTTCTTTCCAGCGCGGCAGAGTAGGAAGAAAGAGGCGGTTAGGTCACTTCACGGGATATCATCTCCAGCTGTGCCCGCGGCTACATGTCCATGCCCCAGCCTGATGCTCTGTCACATGAGATAACTGGGCATTTTTCTCCCCGCTTGCTGCTGCTACGAATGCCTGGATAGGAAAACGCGGTAGGGCACTCTTCTCATGTAGGCAGTCCCTTATCTTAGCTATGAAAAAGTGGGCAGATTTACAGTCCTTATTTACGATGTTAGCAGTAAGCCAATATACCATGCAATCAATACACAATCAATTTTCATAACTGGAGGCAGACAGAAGGGCAGAACTCAGCAGTCATCTTCACAGCCCTGCAGTGACAAATGACTGTGTGGCAATTCTGCTTATAAAACACTCCTCTGAATCACGTAAGACACCAGGTCACCTACTTCATGCATGAAAAGGGGTACTTATCTTAGTACAATAAAACAGTTCTGGTCCAATCTGCCTCAACTGCTGTGATTGCAGCTGTATTTACACAGCAAGCAACACAGCTTCTTATTGAATCTCCTTGCTTTGTTACCATCCTTTGACAAGCTTATCTTCTTCCAGTCTTTGTCTGGCATCTCATTGCTCATGGCGACAGTCAAGAAACCTACAAAAAAACAATATCAGTTCAGTCAAGCTCTTACCAAGTACTGGAAATGCATCCACTTCTCACTTTTACTCTTTGATCTATAAGCCTGATTGGCAGCTGCAGACAGCCTCTGCTGTAGGGAAGGCTTGAGCTCAGGGACTGACAGGAATCAGTTCATCATACCGAATAACATAAGGACAAAAGCAGGGAGAATCTAAACTCAGATAAAGTAAAAATCATCACATTACAGAATACCCTCACCTTTCTGTCTCCTAGGGTCTACTCAAGGTATTCTCTGGGTTTTACCAAGTGTTTATTTTAAGCTTGAAGCATTCATAAAACTACAGCAAGTGTAACTGGAGTAACAGCCTCACCTATTAAGAGTATGACAAGCTTGTGAAGGCTTCAATAAGTGCACGAGCAGTAGCAGAGCTGAGGAGCTGTTATGAGAGAAGTTGTTAATATTTGTGGTATTTTTAGGTAGCAATGAAAGAGAAAAGGTGTTTTAGATTGGGTGAGCTGTAGTAAATGCTACAATTGTCATATGCTGGTGTAAAAAACAGCCTTAAGAACACCATGGTCCTCCAAGCTAATTCTTTTGTAACAAGTGGACATGCACTGATTCTTCTGGCTAGCAGAAAAAAATCAAACCAGGGCACCACCTTTTCTTCTACCTGGCTAAAAAGGCTGCCATACTGCTTGAGAGAGAAATGGTCTTTTCTGAAACATGGGGTGGGGGGTGTGTGTGTTTCTGTCACAAACAATAAAACCAGTCTGCTCCAACTGAGATCTTTTGTGGCTGTAATTTTGTAACAGGTTTAGTTCTATGTTCTAAAGTGCTACAATAAAGGTGATACATTTGGATGTCATTAGTCCTTAAAAGAGACTGAAAGCAGAAAAGCAAGCGCATCTCCAGCAGAGGCCAGTGCATATTTCAAAATAAAACATCGAGCCAAATGCTGTTTCAGAGACCTGTATAGAAATGTTTCCAGAAGTACTCTCAACGCTCCCTTGCACCAGGCACAGGTATTCACATGTGGTACCACCCTCAGCGCCTTGTTCATCATTTCACAGATCTTTCTGCCAATTTCTTTCTTTTCCTGCAGTTCTGCTTCACACTTTCTTTTCTGACACCAACTTTTGTATTTGTCAGTGCATAAATAGAGCCAGGACTGTAAAAATATTCTGCTTGGCAGCCAGGCTTGGCAGTTCCAATCAATTAGAACCGTAACTCATAATGGGATGGAGAAGGCAGCCTAGGCTCAGGGTGTATAAATGTTCTCATGGCCCAAAAATTCTCTTGGCAACCCCAACCCCAAGCGATTCAGTTTGCTTAAATTACTATGTTTCCAGTGTGCCTGGGCTGGTCTAATGTGCTTTGCCTCATACTTCTGGGGTGAGTGGTACTTCAAGAACAGTTTCTGTGATGCTGGCAAAGCATCTTCTTAACTTCAGTCTTGAGAGTGAGCAACATGGATAAGGGAGGTGGTTGACAAGTCTCTAGTGAACAGTCCCCATGGATGTGTGTGGTCAGTCTGAAACACATGATAGGAGCTGCAGAAAGGCCCACCTTTCTGAGTAGCTTTCTGTAGCAATGGTCAGTCTTCACAAGTGTGATGAAAGCGGCACTTCTAGCTCAGCTTCACCTGCAACCTGTTCAGCTTCTATAGTGAAGCATGGTCCAGCCCAGAAAAGCCATGGGGCAAAGCCCCATAGGATATCCATTGAAAGAAAGAAACAGTGATGGCAGTCCAGTCAACAGCTCACCCTTCCTCTCTGACTACTCACTGAACAATTCCTAGCACTGATTTTAGGGGTGTATAGGGCAAGGTGTGGTGAAATAATATTAGCTGCTCCTCAGAATTCTGCTGACATCTACAGACAAGATTACGTTCAAGATAACTTAGTTACATGTTTACTTACATGACTTCTACAGGGATAAAAGGTGTTTCCAACAGCTACCTTTCTGTCCATTTTTGGGTACTTGCATTGCAATGCTGTGTTCTGTTAGTTCATTCCAGTTGCTGGGCAGAGCACAGGGAGAAGCCAAGACCAAAAATAATTATATTACCACTGCAGCTAAGGATTCTGTTTTTTCACTTGGCAGCAGATGCACCTTGTGAAACATAGATTCAACTTCTCCCACGTGGGCTGCCTGACCTAATACCAGCTCTAGCTAGGTACAGCAGAGTGTAATAGTGATTAAGGCAAAATCATCAGTGATTTTGAAAAATTCATCAGACATAAAGTTTAGTTTTGAATTTAAGATGGTCTATGATCAATGAGAAAAAGAAAGCATTCTTTGTCCCACGTTTGTCTACACTGCAGTCAATGGGTACCTCTGTCCAACACTGAGTGTGTACTGTAACACACAGAGCTGTGTGTGTTATGTGCATGTTGTAAGAGTTGCTTCTTTCTATCAGATCATAAAATGTTAGTTTTGGAAAACCATTCTGCTGGAAGTGGTGCTCTGGTTTCAGCAGCAATCTTACTTTGCTGAATTGATGGTTCAGGCAATGTTCTTGTGGGCAGGTTAATCTTAAGAATGAGAACAGCCAGACCTAACTGCATCTGAATCTTCTCTGTTCCCTTTCTCAATCTGGTAAATTCAGGCAGCCATTCTCCAGTTCTCAATATGTCCAAATTCTCCATGTCCAAACAAGCCCAAGATTCAATCATAATCATAGGATCCAGGCAACAGATTTAGACCATCTCCCAGATTAACCTAAATGGAAGTTCATCCTCCTGATTGTTAACTCCAGGCTACTTTATAATCATCTCCTGTTAAAATTCATAACAGATTTGTCCACTGGACTGAGGTATTTTCCCAGTTTTGCTTTTTGCCCCCCCCGCAAGAAGCATGTTTCAAGTGTACTTTCCACCCCCTAAACCCTCCCCCCACCTGCTCCTGCCGGCACTCTAAGACCCATTTGACCTACTCTTACTTCTTTTTCCCTATCAAGGAAATCTACTTTTAATCCCTGTACAACAAGTATTCATGCTCTCTGTTATGCTCTGCTTAAACGTCACTAATCCCTGGATTGCTTACTTGCCCAACAAATATATGGGCCTTGTTTACCTTTTACAGTAACCAAAACTGAAATTATTGATTATCTGTTTCCTTCAGGACATGGCGTTGAACTACTTCACTTCCAAATCAGAGAAACTGCACACAGCAGAAAATCCCTCTGAAAATGTAAAAAGGTCAGTGGTGCATTTGATGACGAGTGCTTATGAAGCCACATAATTCATCATTTCTTACTACAGAACTTGTTCCTATGGGAATTAACATTTGCCAATAAATATACCATATGTTGGATTCTGTATGGAGATTATTTTAAGCTACCTTACTAAGTCATTAAGGATTTCCCATGACAACTATGACTGAAATGGGCCAAACCCACCAGGGTTTCCTAGACCAGTGAAGCATGTAGGTTAAACGATGAAGTCATGTCTCATTCTTCAGTGAGACGTTTACAATTAAGTAGTTTGGTTGTGACTTGTCTTTTGGGGAGAACTATTACTCCTTTGTGAGGACATAGGCTTAACCCTTCCTTCTCTCCAGAAGAAGAAAGAAAAAAAGAACACAGGTGAAAGTAAAGTAGAATTTGAGCACCTTCTAGTGGCTAGTGAGGTTTAGATTCCAACAAGAACCATGGATATTGAAGAAAGAGTATTAATACTTTCTCATTACTATCAAATTGTAACTTCTATTTTAAGTCAAAGGACCAGTTTTCTTTCCTTTCTTTTGAAAACTAGTTTTCAAAAGTTGACTTCTCACAAGAAGGTCTTGTGTGTTTCACCTTCATACTTTCATGATCCTTGCTTAGCAAAGTTGCCTGAAACTGCAGAGGGAGAAAATGGGCTTTCCAGTGACTGCAGCAGGAAGCTCTATGAGACAGACAAAGGCATAAGCTCACTCACAGTCTGTAGTTTCCTGTACAAACCAGATGAGAAAAATCTTTTTGCAGATGGTGAGAAAGCATCAAATTTCTTTTTTGGATCTCAGCTATCTTCCTGACTCTCGTGCCAAAATAGTTAATACTTCTGTTGCCTCCCATCAGTCTCTCCCATGCTACGCTCTTCCAGCAAATGAAACAATGGCTCTTTAAAACACACAGCTTGTCTTTGTGCGCATTCAGACTCAAGCACTCACTCAAACTGCATTTGCTTTTGATATAAAAACACTATATATGCACACCCAGTACTGCATGTGCTGACCTAAAACTTAAATCCCATTACTAGAGCCAAATTCTTTGAAGACTTAAGAATGACTGGGGGCAGATCCACAGCATTTGAGACACTCTGAGGATCTCTGAGATGAAAGACATTACTTAATTGTAAACACTGGGAAAAATTCCCAGTATAGCTGAAAATTAATGACAAAATTCCCAAGGAACTTCATTAGAAGGTATATTTGGCTTGTGTGACATAGTACAGATGGCTAAATTTTATCATGATGGATACAGTGTAAATGATTAAATAAAGCAGGAAAAGACATGGTGAAATAAAAAAAAATAATAGTGTATACTTTCTAAAATGGGTGCTCAAAATGTCTATAATATTAGGCTTTTGCCTTCTTGAAAATGTTTTTGCCCTGTTTTAGGTTTCTTTTTGCACTAACAGGGAGATACTCTGAAGCAAACCATGTGACACTGGCAGAGAAAGTTCTAGTTCAGGTAATACTCAAGCAGTGAGTGTCCTGTGTGGAAATATATATGGCTTATTTTCTTTACTCACTATCTAGAATTCATGTGAGAGCTAGCAGAAAATTGGCAAATCTGAGAGGAAGTAGAAAAAGAGAAGTATGTGTTTGCTTATCCATTTAAACTTATTAAAGGTGAAAAACTTTCAATAAAGCCAAGCCCCAGCAATTAAAAACCAGGTAATCCTATTGACCTGACCAATCCAGAAATGGCATTATTTCAGTGCTACAAAAGAAATGGTTCATAGAATTGGTGTATGGGATACTTTTTCCACACTAAATTTAAACCAATTGTAATAGTCAAAATGAACCAATGCCAAAGCCATACATAACAGTGCTACTTTGAACGGAACTAAATGCACTGTCTGATTACTCAGGTTTTTTTCTCTTGCCATGCTTTTGGAGCTGCTGTGTCTCTCTTTCTTCTTCACTGTACTTGAAATAACTTTTCATGTGATTGTATTTGAATACGTGAAAGCTGTATGTACCTGGTAACCTAAAGTTAGTATTGTGTAAGCAATCCATTCCTCCTGCAATTACAGATGATACGCAGAAGAAATGATGGATTTTCTCTGTGTGTTTCGGAACACAGAGTACTTGAGAGTCCACATTATCCTGACCATTACAGAATGGTTCTGTTTCAAGGCATGTCAGGGAAATAACACTGAATGGGCTTTAAGGGAAAAACTGTCTGACAGCCCGACTACTTGCAAATCATTGTTGCCAGTTTTTCCTTTCCTATCAATAAAGTAAGATAGAAAGCAGAACGAAATCGTTTAGCCAGATAGGCAGTTAGGAAATGCAAGTTCTTGAGAGCAGAGGATGTTGATTAGCTGTGGGACTTGTGAGAAGCCATCTCATCCAGGTAATTATGGGGCCTCTGAGACTTGCAGGTCTATTGCCTGGAGCAGTACCATGATTTTTGGCTCCTAGGTTTTTTTCCAGCAGTCATTGCTACAGCCACTGTAGACTTCTAAATCATTATTTTGGCTGACGAAACAGTAAAGGCTTGAGTTCATCATCCACAGGCTGATCTCACTGCTCTGCAGGTGTCAAGCTCTGGCGCCCAGGTGGAGATGATCTCTTCTGCCTTTTTAGCCATGTTGTAATACAGGTTAATTACAAGCACCATGGTTATAAAAGAGAATGCACTCTCCCTCTCAGTATTCTTGCAACAAAAATTTACATAATTATTAACTTTTGAAATAATTAAATATTCTTGCAGACACGCCCTTTTAAACAAGTTCCCTCTGGTTTGAGGATGGGATCTCAAACACCTTTTTAGTTCTCTTTCAAAAAGTTTGCATCCCAAAAAGCATATATACGCATGCTTCTCTGCTGATTTGGTCAAACCATTCCTCTTCACATATTTCATTAAGTTAATATAAAAAAATTACTAGTGAGTCTGCCTTTATTCAGGAATATTTTGTCCTTTGCTGGTATGAAGTTACTCTTCTCTCTCCTGTCATATGAACATCCACCCTAATGAAAACAGAGCAAAACAATAAAGTCTCATTATCACACATATCTGTCACCGTTTTGGAAACTTGCATAATTTCATGCTACCTTTACCCAGAGCATCGCTTGCCACTTCAAATGCTCTCCTGAAATGTTACATGCTCTGTCTCCCTCTGGTGATCAACGAGGCCACACGGCAGCGAGCATCCCCATGATGCCATGATTTGTCTGTCACTGCATTTCTGTGTCCCTTGTGTTCTACATGCAGGATACTGTTCAATTGCTACTCAAAATCCAAATGATTGAATGCAATCAATATCTGCATTCTTACCCACATACCTTATATTTTAACAGCTTAGACCCTGTAATACTGCAACAGTTTGATGAAAAATGTACTTTAATCCAAGAAGCTAGAAACAACATTAAAGACCTGTGCTTTAAAACCTGGAGCGTGCTGCGCATAAAATACAAAAAAAAGGCAACTGTAATATACTCTGATAATACTCTGAGGATAGTTGCTAATTGGATGATTATACTACTGATTTTTGATTTTGCAGTCACTGTGTTTCAAATAGCATTTCAATTCAGACGGTTTTAACTTATCTTCTAAAAACTTTGCATGTAAAACCTTTTCAAATTATGTTCAATCAAGTTCTAAATATATCATTAGGAAAACTTTGGCTCCTAAAAAGGCTTTTATATGAAATATTTCTTAAATAGTTCCCTGATGCCTTGCACATCATACTTTCACTGCTTTGAAGTTACAATTATTCTGAATAGGTGGTGTTTGGCTGATATCTGCTCTGCTACACAAATGCGCATCACAAACACAAAATGCCAGAGAAAACCTGTTAGCTTAACAGGTAGCTGCCAAGTTAGATCTCATACCTGTGTGACATCTTCAATTCTTCTGATCTATATGTATACATTTACATAAAAATCTATACATTACCAAAAAAAAAAAAAAACCAAAACCTATCATCCATCCATATATCTAGAGGAAAAGGGAAGAAGTGAAAAAACAGTCTGTGTAAGAAATGGATTTCTCCTCTTTCTGGAACCATCTACTCTTTTTACTTTCAGAATGAATTCATTCTGTTCCACTACCTGATTTAATAGTCCTAACGATGGTGACTTCTAACAGCTTCGAAAGGTGCAGTTGCTGGAGGAGCATGAAGTGGCCTCTTGACTGCCAAGCACTTCTTTAAGAGACAGTAATGGAAATCTCCAAGTGGTTTAGCTGCTTTGGTTTTAATCAACAACAAACTCTTTTTCTCTTAGTCTCTGCTGGATATGGTCTGGTCCTTGTTTTAGAGGGTGTTAAAAACAGTTAACAGACATGTTAAACACATAGGCTCAAGTTTAAAAATTTTATGTTGAAATACACATATCTCCTGTCTTTCTATTGAAAAAGGCTGGAAAGGGATGAATAACAGCTCCCTGTAGATACCTACTATTTGTCATGTGGCAAATTTCTTTACCCAAGGAAACCAGAAATTCCAAAAAAGTGAGTTCACTGCTTTTCCAAGAATGGACTTTCATAAATAAAACCTCAAAATAAATTGGAAAATACAGATGTATTTAATGCCCAAATAAATATTTTTTCCTATTTAACACTGCCTAATGAAATATGTGCCTTTTTGTGTTTGTTGTAAAAGTATAATAAAAAGCAAACCAGGAGAATGCCTAGGTTTGGTTTTTTTGTTTGTTTGCTTTTTTTTTTTTTTTTTTTTAATTGCTACAGCATAAAAAGGATTCTCTCTTTTTTTCTTTTATTGTGCAATGTTTCTGCATTTGCTTAGCTTGTTCATATGAAGACAGCAAAAGATTTCAGTGTGGATAGTGCAGTGGGGTTTCTTTGTGAGCAATCTTTGTTCGTAATTTCTTTTAATGCTTTGAAGTACACTTTAAAGCACTTACCTTCAGCATAATCAGTTTCATGAAGACACAGCACAATTCTACTGAAAACCAGCAAAAATTATCTCCAGTGCTGACACTGGATGCCACTGGATGAAAAATTTCCACCGCATAATTAGAATTACTCATGAATATGATTGACTTTTCTAAATACTTCATACTATAGAGGGAAAACAGCTTCAGAAAAGCCACTTAGGAGAGTAAGCCTAGGAACATACCAGGCCAACACACTCAAGACAGTGAGACATACAAGTGGCTTTTAGTTAAGAACAGTCAGCACATCACATAGAGCACTGTGCGTACTTTTATTAAAAGCAATGCATATAAAATTATTTATTGCGAATACATTCCCAGAGGATCAGGAAATAATAGGCTATAGATTTTGAGGCTATTTTCTTCTTCTGTTAAGATTTTATGAAGTCAAAGTACAATTGCGATCTGTAACATCATCTGTAAAGAATGCTCAAAATGTCTCAGAAAGTAGTTCACACAAATGCAGGGGTCTCAGCAATGTTTTTGGGAATGTAAATCTTCACTATTAAAGGAAGTTTACTGTCTCCTCTAGGTGAACAGTCAGATGTCGTGCTGCAAGGAATAAAAGAACTTGGCTGATTTATTTATTTTTTACTTGGTAAATAAAGGACCCAGAATAACACAGATCTAATCAGCATGCTATTGTATACTGCAGAGTGAGCACTTCTTGAGCAATATCAGTGAACACCAGCAGGGAACAGTAAGCAGTGCAGTGAGTGTGCTGCAGAACAAGATATGCAAGGAGCTAGCGATACCTGTAAAAAATTTACCCAGTGGAATCTTACAAACCATTATCTCCAAAAACAGGAAGAGGGTGCTGAACAGCCTGTTTTATACATATGCTCTCCCAGTGCAGCTCTTTTCTGCACAGATGTTTTTTCCATTACTAATAAGAAGTGCTGCCACTTTGCAGGTGTTACGGCAGTGGAAACCATGGTGGCTATTGTTAAGTGAGAGGCGTGAGTAATTTTGGAAGCAGCTATTGCTGAAGATGCAATTATTCTGTCCTCTTTTCCTCCCAGGACATGGCAGTATCCATAGAAATCAGGCTTTAAAAAGCCCTTCACCACCCTTTTCATGCCAAAGAACTCAACTGTTTATCATTGAAATGGCGAAGGCTACTTTTTCCTGCACTGCTAGGAGAAGCCATGTTTATCTTTTTGATATCTCTAAGACACTTTTTTTATGCCTATCTCCAGCAAAGGAAAGACAGAATCCATGTTTGAGCAAAGGGAAGGAAACTGAGTGCTAAGTACAGTACAGGATCATTTCTAGGATTGTCATTTTCTCATTCCACACTTGCCCTACTAACTTGCTTGTACAGTAGCAGCTTCTCTTCATGAAAATATGCACCTTTAATTGCTGCTTGAGGTTATTCTTTCTAATTAAATATGGACTGTTCAATTACCCTCAGTGAGCAATCACAGAATCAGAGAATGTTTAAGGCTGAAAGGGACCACTTGAGGTCACCTAGTCCAACCTCCCTGCTCAAGCAGGGATCCTTAGAGCACATTACCCAGGATTTTGTCCAGATATATTTTGAATACATTCAGTGAGGAGACTTTATAACCTCTCTGGGAAGCCTTTTCTAGTGCTCAGTCACCCTCAGAGTAAATACATTTCACACTGTTCAAGTGGAATATCCAGTATTCCAGTTTCAGCTTGTCACCTCTCATCCTACTGCTTGGCACCACTGAGCAGAGCTCGACTCATTCTTCCTGACACTTCTTTCAGTTACTTATAGACATTGATAGGAACCTCTCTCAGTCATCTCATCACATCTCCCTCAGCCTTTCTGCCTTCGTAGTCCTCTGCTGGATTTGCTTCAGGAGCTCTGTGTCTCTCTTGTTGTGAGGAGCACGGAACTGGACACAGCACTACAGGTGAGATCTCAGCAGGATTGAGCACAGTGGCAGGATCACCTCCCTCAACCTACAGGCAATGCTCTTCCTGATGCAGCCCAGGATGCCACTGGCCTCCTTGGCCACAGAGGCACACTGCTCCCTCTTGTCCTGTGCAGTGGCATGTACACTGCATGTACAGTGAACCCTGAGAATCCTGTATCAAACCTTTATCTATAGCTCTGATACCTGGTGCCTAGTGAAAACTGGCATTGCACTGAACAAAAGTATTTTTTCTTGTTTTTCAAAGGATCTTTCAAAGCATATTTTAGAAGCTGTCACAATTCGGGTAGATGTTTTCAAGGAAGCCTAAAGTTAAGTCACCTATTCGATACCTTAGTGGTATCACCGATCAGTGTTCCCAGATGCCGTATCATGGACCTCTAGCAGAACTGTTGGTTGTCTTGACAGTGCTATAAAAACCACAAGGTGTCAAGAACTCACAGTTTTCCCTATTAAGCTGATTCTCTCACAATTGAATCACAGACCCATTAAAAGAGAATTGCCTGAAAGGAATCTCAGGAGGTCATCCAAGTTCAACTGCCTGCTCAATGGCATTTCTGATGTTTGTTAATGACATGTAATTTCTGATGGCTGTTTTGCCTATCTGTTCTTAAAATCCTTTAATTACAACTCTCTTGCATCCTACCCCTTCCTATTTTTTCCAGTGTTATCATTACTTGTGTGAAGTTTTGTTAACACATAACCTCCATCCCCTTTACTACAGTTCTATATTCACTGCTTCTTGTTCTACCGAGTAGGAAATGTGCAGAGCGACAAGGAGGGGTATTTATTCCCATCCCCCTTTTTAGCTGTGTACTGGAAGACAGTTGTCTTGTCTTTAACATGTTCATGCATATGCAGACACATAGGTCTATGGCCAGGCCCCAGCTTTTTGAACTACAAAACCCCTGAACTGGTCCCTATACTGCAGTTCTCCAGATTCTACATATATCTATACACTCCATCTACATGTACGTTTATGTTCATGTCTATACACAAAAAGAGGGCAAACTTTTTTATGCCTTTTCCCTTCACTTCCAGACCCACATGATTTTCTTTTCTTTTTTTGGAGCAAGAGATAAGAAACTTGCTCTCTGTTCTAACAGGGTCAGAATTTTTTATCAGTTTTCCAAATATACCCTGAATAATTATTTTCCTTCCTTCTGTACATTGTTTGCCAAGAAGCACACTGGCAAAACAGCTAGCAGTTTGAGTGGGAAAGGAAGTGACTCTGCAGATGTCAAAGATGTTCTTCAGGAAACAAATGGCTTGAGCTGTTATTTACAGCTGACCATATATGTTAGACAAAAGCAGACCATGTTGCAAAATCTGGAGTATCTGGAAAACTGGTGATGCATTATTAAATGCGTGAAAGGAGGATGGGTGGTTGATGCTGTGTATGTAGCACTCCTTTATTTGGAAGGGATTGTGTACCTAATTTCTCATGGCTGAAATCTCTGATACTTGGGTCAAAGTTACATATTGAGTGGTTAATATAATGAAGAGAAGATGGGTACAAATAGTGGGTACTATGCCTGGTGTATGCAAGAAGGTGATAGGGCAGTGATACTGTGCAGAGACAGAGGATGAACTGTAGGTTATGCAGTGCTTGGGTTTTACATTTGGGCAACTTTAACTTGGCATAGTTCAGTGCGTGAGACATTTTGGTTGAAGGACATGTGCTGTACTCCTACACAATTGTGTACTTACTTGCAACTTCAAAATGCATTTATAAACAAAGAAAAAAGGTTATGCAAAAGCTAATTAGTAAAAGGCTGTACTTGGGTACAGCCAATGTACAGTTGGAAAGACATTTCTGAACAGGAAATGCAATATGAGAAATTATTCCTAATATGTCACTGAAAGCAACTTCACGACAGATAATAAAGCCTTGTAGTTCAATGCTACAAAAGGAGACTTTATTGTTCACAAATTTTTCTGTTGATTTTTCATCAAGTAGGTTTTTAAAAGGCTAAGAAATATTTCAAGGGTACAAGGAGGTGAATCTTAGTTTACATGCAGACAAAAGTTGTCTTACCATGAGATCCATTTGCTCATTCATTAGTTCTTACCTAGGACATGATGTGCTGATATTTTTACTTTACTTTTGACTATGCTGCATGACCCTATTCTGACATTGCTTGCTATGTGTTGTGGGTTGGGAAATAAAAAACGTTCCCCCCATTCCCTGCTGGGCACGGCCCGTGGGGACCGCATCGCGAGCGGGGCTGCCGGCTGGGGGGGGACTGCGCCGGCGCCGGGGCTGTCCTGTGCTGCTGGGGCTGTCCCGCGCTGCCAGGGCTGTCCCACGCGGGGACTGCGTCGGGGACAGGGCCACCGGGGTGGGGGGGGCTGCGCCAGCACCAGGGCTGCCTGCGCTCCCGGGGCTGCGCCGGCGCTGGGACTGTCCCGCGTTTCCCGGGGCTGTGCCAGTGTTGGCGCTGTCCTGTGCTCACGGGGCTGCGCCGGGAACAGGACCACCCGCATCCGCGGGGGGGGGG